>JANTPZ010114935.1:0-17123 GCA_025593235.1 Vachellia pachyceras
TTAGTGCCCTTCCGCATCGTGCCCTTCCGCCTCGTCGCCCAAAGGTGTCCAGATCATGCAGCCCACTTGCAGCCCAAGCCCATTTCATAATTCCACCAGACTGCCCAATTGAAGAAAGCTCTCGTCGCTCTTGTGGAATAATCACAACTCCAATTTCCACCTTGAGGGCAAGGTGGTTTTCAAGGGAGGGAGTAAAGATAAGATGCCAGAAAAGTAGGGAAGCAGTTAGTGGAATTATTTTTATTATTTAATAGGTAGTGGGTCAGTTTTTAGGAGCATTATCAGGTTGTTACTTAGTGGGAGTTAGTTTTTTAGTTAGTGGGGTTATGGAGAGAACCAACTAGTGTCTAGCTTCCTCTATAAATGCATGGTTGTATTCAAGTTTAGATATCAATGAATGAATGAAGAAATATTTTATCTGAGTATTGGAGATTCTCCAACTCTTGGCTTCTTTTATCTTCCATTAAATGAGATCCTTGCTAAATGAGAGAAATTAGAAGAGACTGATGAGCACCTAGATGCTGGGTTCTCATCATCCTCAAATTTCTCTTCCCCATCATCGACAATGAGTATGAAGATGTGTGAATCTTTACAGCTATGGCTACTGGTATATTTCTCGGAGCACCAGTAGCACAGTCCTTTCCGCCGTCTCTCGTCCATTTCCTTCTTCGATATTTGCCGAGAAGGTTTCGAAGGAGGGCTTAAAACTGAGGGCGAGGACGATGTGGGGGATGATGCCGCTTGTTTGACCGAAGAAAAAGGTTCAAAGAGCTTGGGCTTCTGCTGTACGGTTAAGCTCATAGTTGGGCTCGCAAGGGAACCCAATGGGCTGTGTGTCCTGGCCCCACCGAAATCCATCACTGTTCTAGCTGAGGACGATGACAGGTTTTTAAGAGCAAACAGGGATGCAGCAGGGGCGTTCTCATGCAGGGCAGTGATCATCGCCTCCTGCATTCACGCGCAGGACATCATGTCGGAGAGGGAGGAATTTTGAAGTTAAGCACACTTCTGAATGTCCGATTGTAACCCTCCGATGAATAAGCTAATGGCGACCTCCTCCGGAAGATCTACCTCTGACAGTAGCTCATCAAACTTGTGCTCATACTCAATGACAGTGCCCTCAAGCTGCTGTAGCTTTTTTAAAGAAATGGTATTTTCCTCATGGACATCAGCAAATTTCTTTTCCATTTGGTTAAAGTACTCTGACCAACTAACATCAGATAAAGAGCATCGTCGCATGAAGGTCTGATGCCAGTGCAATGTGTGACCTTCTAAGTAGATGCTCAGCAAACGGATGCGCTGGTCTTGAGGAGTGCCATCAACCTCAAAAAATTGTCGGCAACGGTACGCCCAACCACGGAAGTTTGGCCCATCAAAGCGAGGAAACTCAATGCGACTGTGTTTTGTGGGGATTGTATACGGCTGTTGTGCCGAATGAATCTCATGGAAGGACCCAAAAAGAGGAATCCGAGATGAGGAGAATGAGGCTGACCCACCGTCACCCAATCCTGGAGCTGGCTTTTTCCCATTATTGGAGGCCAGCGATGTTAACTAGGCAAAAATCTCCTTGAGGTAGTCATCAATCTTAGCAGCTGAAGCCTGCAACTCGGTAATAGCTTGACTCTGGAAGTCGAGGCGAGAGTTAACGGAATCGATGGAAGCCTGGTGAAGCTGCAGTTGTTGCTACACGTCGCTCAAGCGTTCATTGGATCGTGTGTTCGGAGCCATGATCGGACAGGAAGCTCTGATACCTTATAATAACAGTAGAAGAGAGAATATACTGAAATTCATTCACAAAAAAGGAAAGGAACCAGGTACATCATGTATATTGCCTAATCGTCTTGCTATTTCTCTTTCCTCTAACTAACTATAACTTGTTCTTACTATTTTACCCCTGTTCATAAGCATTCTCACAGGTAATACATTAATATTATAAAATAGCATATATCAATTTTTCACTATCAAAACAATGTTAAACCAAATAAGCGTTTACTCAATTCAATCATAAGATTCTATCATTTTTCTAATCCCTTTCTGGATTCTAAGAACCAATCTTGACAAAATTGACAGAAACAGCCGCATGCTTTTGCACAATATGAAATGATGATTAAGAATTTTTCAACACATTGGCTAACTTGGTAGATGCAAGAGTGTGCGAAACAACAAGCAGCCAATTTCACATCAACGTGCAGCAATGACAACAAAAGAGACCTGTGTCGATATAAGCTCCTACCCTTAAGTAAAGTCAAAATGCATCAATTATGCTGTTTTGCTGAAACAACTACAGGGACCATCACTGATAGAAGTATCAAATGCACCTTTATAGTTGAAGATTGGCATTACAACATATACTGCAGAAGAGCTAAAGAAACCTATAGTGTTATCCCCTAGTCATTATTGATCAAAGTGATGTAATATGCAAAGAAAGAAACCAACTTCATACTGGTTCAAGCCTTTCCAGTTTCCAGAAAACAAAGATCTGGCAGCAAACACAACGCATAAATATTCTATTAAAATATCAAAAATATATGAAATTATGAACCACTGGACCAGACAAGAGACAGATATAGAATTACAAGGGATGGAGGATCACGTTGAGGACTAGCAAAAGGTCTCTCCAAAATAAAAAACTCATTTAAGTTAAATACCAATACCATCAATTATGGAAGGTTTGGAGTGCTAGGGGGAAGGGGCAAAACCTGTATAAGAGCTTTTCTCCATTTTACAGTGGATATTAACAGTTCAATACAATTCCAAACGTTTTATTCCTGAACATTGGAAAGTTACAGACCAAATTTCCAACTTACCCACAAATTAACCTCCAAACCAATAGTACATGAAATTGATTGTCCAGGGTCTAGGCATATACTTACTTACATTGACTAATTGGGACTGTGAACCATGTCAACTATACAGCTAAAACAAGTAGCAACTCTTCATTAGATTCAGATGCCAAGGAATTTGAGTTTAACAAAGAATCAAGTCCCCTTCCAGACGATAATAATAACTAGAAAATACTGGCACTCCATCCAATTATCGAGTGAAAAACATCGACTTCCTCATGGATCAAGCAAGGTACTAAATATTGACACTCCATCTGACAATCGCTAAGAGACCACGATGCTCCATTAAAAATGCAAGTACAAATTCTGAGCAGGAAGCTAATTTAAGACTTCCTGACAACGAAGAATACAAAACAATGACCAAGAAAGACGACCTGACTCTTGAATTGTACAAGGAATAAAAAAATGAGGCAGATAAACCATCAAATTCATGAACTTTTCAAAGTGACAACAAAGAATACAAAACAATGAACAAGAAGGACGACCTGCACTCTTGAATTGTACGAAGAATAAAAAAATGAGGCAGATAAAACCATCAAATTCATGAACTTTTCGAAGTGACAGAAACTACGTTCAGTGATTAAAATATTATTCAGCATTTAAGCAGAAGGGGAGCCAAGCAGGTACAAACCCACAAGAAAGAGCTAATAATTATAGAGAAAGCGATATGCTAAAAATAAAATGACCAGAACTGACTTGAATTCCAGAATAATTCGGACATCCACTATCGTGGAAGGCGTAAGCTTTATACTCACATAGGTATTGAGCTGACGGATGAAGCTGGAGAAGTTGTTGTGCTTGAAATAGACAGGAAGAAGATGACGAGCGAACTCGGGGGGATTCCAGACGACGAAGCTGTTGTTGGTGGAGCTCCACGATACAATATCGTCGGTGGAAGAATCGTCGACCATTTCATAGGTCTTGATAAGGAAAGGTGCAGGACCTCCAGTTCCGCCGCCTCCAGCGCCAGAACCGGCTGAAGAAGGTGGCGCTCCGTCCATATTGGGAAGAATCGCAATAGATCTTCCAGGAACCTGTTCTGAATATTTTGAGAAGAAGAAAGAAGAATCAGAGATGAGGGCTAGAAACGACGGAAAGAGGCGGGGAATGAGTAAAAATTGGACAACAACGACGTCTGATCCCAAAGACTGATACGGTTCGATTCAAGAGAGATGAGAGAAAGTTGACCTCAACTTCCTTTTACCGTACTCAGCCAATCCACTTTTGGCGTTATTCTTCGGTTTTGGATCTTGGTAGGTGGCAACTGAGTTTTGCTGTCTCAATTCAACTATTCAAGCTCGCAAATTTTGGACCAAATCAATTTAAAATAATGGAAAATCTAAAAACGAAGACGAAAATCCAACAATTGCATTCGCATGGCATATGAGAATATATTATAAATATTCAGCAAAAAAAAAAACAGAGAGAGAATGTATTAGAAATATAAGAACGGTGTATACGAAAATCTGTTAACAAATCATGAATCATACAATTTTTTATACGATTTCAAGAAAATACTTTAATCCTCGCTGTAAAATTTTAATTTATGACTTTATGTTTACCTTATTAAAGTTTAAAAATGGGTACAAACAAAACAAAGGTTCTTATGTAGAAACAAAACAAAGTTCTTATAGCATCAATAAAAAAAATGTATTAACTTATTTTTTTCCATCATGGAATCACTTTTTACTTTATCTTCAAAAAGCCAAATAAAAATGAATGGATGCATATAATCAAAGACTCAATTGTTCAATTCTAAAATTAGATTATTAGAAATGGTATGTCTTAATTTATGAAAAGTGAACCTTTTCAATAAAATTGATACAGCATAGCTTTAAATTTCATATCTGTACATGTAGATATTAACCTGAAGGAATTAGTGCAACATAAAAGTTCTATGAAGAACTAACAGAGCAAGGAAATTAAAGAAAGAGCCACATCAGGAGACGTGAATGTGAAAATCCAAGCAATGGCAATAATTTATGAATGCTTATTCTGTTTAAGGCAAAATTAAACCATCAAAGGAAGGAAATCCAGCTGCAGATTTTATTCTGAAGCATGGATAAAATTTCTCTCATCACCAACCTAAGTATATATACCTTGATGCACTTGCTCTGCGTCAGAACATCATCACCTGCAAGAACATTAAAGCTCGTTTTTCATATCTAGGGTTTGTAGAAGAAAATGGAATGCCTATTTCTATTTGCAATACTAAATTTCATGTGCTATGCTGCTTCACGTTGTCAACCTACTCCTGTTAATCCAACATTTAATGTACTTGATTATGGTGCTCATGGGGATGGCCGAACGGATGATTCAAAAGTAGCATATCTCTCCATCACCATCTTTAATGTCACAAGCTTTTTTGCTATAACGTATTATTTTTTTTATTATGATAATATATACTCGCTGGCTAATTAATTATGAATGATCTGTGAACCTGTGAAGGCTTTTCTCACAGCATGGAAGGATGTCTGTGAAGAAACGCAGGACAGTACAACTTTCTTGATACCTAAAAACAAAACTTTCATGCTGCAACCTGTGTCTTTCATGGGTGAGTGCAAGTCTTCAACCATTAACGTCAAGGTAACCAATCAACTCAAAAGCATTTTCATTGCATTGTCATATTCACTTGTAAAGATATAATGCAACAAAACAATACTGTGTGTGTGTAGTAGATTGAGTGTTATGAGTTGGCAGATTGAAGGAAGCTTAATTGCGCCAAGAGGAGCGAGTGATTGGGAATGGGAAGGAGGCAAAATGGGCAGATGGATGCATTTTAGTGACATAAAAGGGCTGCTTGTGAATGGAGGAGGACTTGTTGATGGCCAAGGTGCCCCTTGGTGGGACTGTTTTTATGAATCCAAATGTAAGAGGCCTGATGTAAGTCTAGTCTCACAACTTGCTTCTGATCTGCATAAAGCTAACAGATTTTGAATGATGCTGTGAAAATTAATGTTGATGAAATGAAATGGTGCAGATGGCTATGAGTTTTCACAGATGTGAAAATCTACAACTTAAGGAGCTTTCTCATATGAATAACCCTAGAGTTCATATACACTTAAAATACTGCAACGGGGCAAACATATCCAATTTGCACGTTGTTGCGCCTCATGATAGCCCAAACACTGATGGGATTGATGTCCCCATAACTTCCAGCATGATCATTCAGAATTCCAATATTGAAACTGGCCCTTGTTCGCTCTAGCTTGGAACCTAACTTCTGAATCTTCATGCCCTCAGTAAATATCAATGTATTAATCATTAATCTCACTCTTTAAACATATTTGGCCGTAGGTGATGACTGCGTTGCCATTAAGAAGGGTTCATCTCTCATTAACATCTCTGGTGTTTATTGCGGACCTGGTCGTGGCATCAGGTGATCATCATTCATCAGTTCTATTTTCTTCTTTTCCTTCATTATAGATCTGTTCATGATGTGAGTCGGTGTATATATACATATAGAAACTAATGCATCTGTAAACGTATTTATATCATTGTCAGCCTCGGACCAGAGAGATCCCATGCAACAGTGGAAGACATCAACGTCCGAAATTGTACATTCACAAGAACTTCATTGATGAACTGTTTGGCTACTGGTTGATTGATGAACTGTTTTTTTCATTGGTTGTATGTAGGTTCATTTTGTTTTGGCAAGATGTGTCAGATTTTAATGGCAAGGTTTCTTTTTGAGCGACTTTCTTTACCTTTGGCCACCGGTGAATGTAGGAGATTGAGTAATAAAAATCCAAATATCCGGCCAACAAAAATGAAATGAAATATATCATTCCACTCTCACTCCCCTTCCCCTAAACTATCTTTTATTTATAATTCAGTAACTACTGTCTTCTAGTTTTTTTGGTCAATTTTATAACAGATTTTATGATGCGTCCCTTGCTACAACAACGCACGAGGGAGTATAAAGTATAAACCATTCTCCTTTACCCATCCTTGCACTCCACGCAAAAAATGAACTGTAACACTACACAACATCACCTAAGAGGCGCGAGTCGCATATTGTCTTATAAAGATACATAGCCTATGTTTATTAGATTCGTTGAATATTCTGATGTAAGCTTCCACCTATCCATGTCCAGTATCCACCATACGACGCAAAACCGACTATTATACACTAATCATTAAGTAATTGCTTATTAAGTTCAGTTGATATAAGATAACCAACAAAATAAAATAAACAAATGAGACTTTTTTCATGCATTTAATCAATAACTCATGTTTATTTTGCACACTAAAGATATAAAATTGATGACTCACGAATTGATTTGTGAACTCATAAATCGTTTAAACACCCCCCCCAAAAAAAACCCCAAAACACACATTTATACAAGAGTGGCATTGAAGAATTTGCAGTATCGTGCTGGAATAAGATAACTCTACAAAATTTTCCCCATAATATATTTAACACTAGTGCCATATGCTTTCGATTTCACCAGCAAGTGAAGCTTTCCACAGAATGAAGACGAGGGATGTTGGGCTTAACACCAAACAAGATTCCGTTGATGTCTCAAACTCCAACCACCAATATTACGGGGCATATTTACTTGATGTCTTTTGTTGAGACTAACATGTCTTTACCCGGGTGGATGATATTAGTCGGTCCGTCACCTCCTCATGCCTTGAAAAGCTTCCAATCTGAGGAGGGAAAAAAGAAAGAAGAAGCAGGAGTCAAACAATCATAAATTTTCTTTATAAATATGTTAAAGGAATGGAGCGGTCAGGGTGAAGCGAGCAGCTAGAAGACTTGCAGAAAGGGCAGCAAGCACCCACTTCATGCTTCCAAGATATTTTTCTTCTAACTGGTAAATCTATATTGACAACTTCTCAAGTGGATGGTTAACTGACTCTCAAAAATTGAAGGAGAATATTTCCACATGTATACCAGATAATCAACTCCTACTATAAATGCAAGTGAAAACTTAATTTCTAAAGGTCGTACAGGTCAACAATCTACCTTCCTGAGTCATTTAATATCATTTGAACATCTACCAGAATAAAATGCGCAACTAAATGTCCAGGAACATACTGTTAAAAAGAATGCCCCGTATTCATGACTTCATGATCCTCACATTGGCATGTTATTCTGTTCAACATAGCAGGCACAGAAGCCAAGTGACACCTCAACTGTAAAGGCTTATCAGATAATTGGTTTCAAGGTTATATTCAAACGGGCTTCTAAAGCCAATCTTCAAATGCGTCACTTTTCCTGCGTCAAAAATTCTCGAAAAGCACTGTCTACTTGATTAGTGGATATGTAGTTGATAAGCATTTCTGTGGTGGAAGCATCCACAATGAAGCCTTTCTCTTTCATTATCTGAAGGTATTTCATTATTTTTGTAGTCTCTTTTTTCAAAAGTAGTCCTTGGACAAATACATTATAAGTACAACTATTGGGCAAGCAGACATTCTCTTCCATAGTTGTCAATAAGTTTTCAGCCTCATCCAGTAGCCCTTCTTTACAAAAACCTTTAATCATTACGGTATAAGCATAAACATCCAATTGCAATCCTTTGGCAGGCAAACTAGAAAAGAGCTCCCGTGCAGCATCGAGTTTTCCAGAACTGCACATTCCATCAAGCATAATACAGTAGATCACATAATCAAGACCTAAATTTCTCTTATCCAATGAATCAAATAGTGATATTGCTTCAGAATGAAGCCCGCATTTCCATAGTCCATCCAACATTACAGCACAAGTCTTGAGATCAGGAATTTGGCCATATTTGTGCATGTTAAAAAATAATTCTTTAGCAGCAAGTGGTCTCCCTGCTTGGCAAAACCCACCTATAAGAGTAGTCCAAGTGACAACATCTGGAATAAAGCCTTTACTAATCATTTCATCCAAGAGATGCATGGCCTTATCAATATCTCCTCCTTTACACCATCCATGAATCAATGAACTATAAGTTACAATGTCCGGTAAACAGCCCCTGTTAATCATCAAATTAAATACTTTGATGGCCTCACTCATTTGATTTTGCAAACGATAACCATCCACCAATGAATTATAAACGACAACATCAGGCTCCACCCCCATGTGAATCATGAAACCCATTATGGCTTTAGTTCCCATAAACATTCCCTCTTTGCAAAATGCATCTGCTAAAATACTGATTGTTTGTGCATCTGGCATGATTACCCGCAGCCTCATCTCATTAAATACTGCAATAGCCTCTTTTAACCAACCAAAATTACAAAGACCATGAATTAAGCAGGTGAAAGTAACATGATTAGGTTGAATAGCTTTGCTAACCATTTCTGAGCACAGATTTAAAGCCTCAAATACCAATCCATCCTTGCACAAACTATTGATAACCATGCTGTAAACAAATACGGAGTGAAACGTTTAATACTAAATAACCATTTAGTTAACAAATATTCATCCTTGATTAAACGTTTAATTCTATTTTAAAATAGGTTACAGGAATTAAACGTTTAATGCTGTAAACAAATACGGAGTGACACATAACCATCCTTGCACAGATTTGTTGCTTATGTGTCCACACAATTTTCTGTTTTGATAAAACAAATACGGAGTGACAACAGTTTGGAATTTGTTAACAAAGATCTTCAAATCTGGTTGAGTGAAAGAGGTATCCTCCATGAGACCTCTTGCCCCTACACTCAACAGCAAAATGGGGTTGCAGAGGGCAAGCAAGCATAGACATCTTCTTGAGGTTGCTCGCACCCTTTTGTTCCAATCTGGATTACCTCTTCGATTTTGGGGGGATAGCATTAAAACTGCAGCCTACTTGATTAATCGAACTTCATCTGTTCGTTTGCATAATAAAACTCCTTATGAGCTTTTATTTTCTCACCAACCTGATTGGTCTTTGTTAAGGGTTTTTGGCCGCCTTGCTTTTGCATCTAATATGCAGATTCGTGAATTTTACCCATGGTCAGAGCCGTGTGTTTTCCTCGGTTACCCACCTAATCAAAAGGGCTACTTGCTTTATCATCTTTCTGGCAGAGCACTTTTTATTTCCCGCCATGTTGTTTTCCTTGAGACCAAGTTTCCTTTTTTTTTTTTTATGCTTCGGGTATCAATCAAGGGGGAGAACGCACTGCTGTAATTGATCCCTTTAGGCATGACACTGAAACTCAGAACCCAATTTATGTGAAACAGCATGATGCAATGGAATTTCACTCCAATAATCATGATGAAAGTCACCTAGAAGGGTTGGATAATCAACAAATAACTAATGAAAATAGTGACATTGACAATAATCAAGGTAATCTGCATGTTGAACCATCTATATCTAGACCTTTACGTGAGAAAAGAAGTCCATTATGGATGAAGGATTATGCATGTATGAATTCCAATGATTATAATTTGATGTTGGATATGCTGCTTCCACAGATGTTTGCAGCACTGCATTGATAGGTAAGCAGAAGGTAATTGTATCCAATTCAGTCTTATATGTCATATGAAAATGTGCCACTTGATTGCAAGTGTTTGTTGTCCAGTATAGATGTAGTGGTAGAACCGTGCAGTTTTGAGGAGGCAGTAAAAGATCCTAGATGGGTTGATGCCATGAAAGCTGAAATTAAAGCCTTGGAGGAGAATGTAACATGGAAACTTGTAGATCTACCAAAAGGAAAGACACCCATAGGGTGTAGGTGGATCTAAAAAGTGAAATGTGATGCTGAAGGTAACATAGACAAATTTAATGCTAGATTAGTAGCTAAGGGATACGGTCAACAAGAAGGTATAAATTACTTTGAAACATTTTCTCCCGTAGTTAAGATGACAACTGCGAGGTTGGTGCTTTCCATAGCAACTATGAATGGTTGGAATTTATTTCAAATGGATGTTTACAATGCTTTCCAAGGGGGTTTAAATGAGGAAGTGTATATGAAAGTACCATAAGGATTTGGTAATGCCGAAAACAAAGTTTGCAAGCTTACCAAGTCATTGTATGAACTTAAGCAAGCATCTAAGCAATAGAATGCCAAGCTTAGTCGAGCTTTAATAGATCGAGGTTTTAGGCAAAGCAAATATGATTATTCACTGTTTATAAAGCAAATGGAACAGATATGACTTTAGTGCTGGCATATATAGATGGTTTAGTGATCACAGGAAATGAAATAGAGAAAATTAATGAAGTTAAGAAGTACTTGCATGAAAAATTTAGAATAAAGGATTTAGGACAGCTTAGATATTTTCTTGGAATAGAAGTAGTAAGATCAAGTAGTGGGATAATACTTAATCAAAGGAGATACACACTCGATATTATTAATGATGCGGGTTTGAGTGCAACCAGGCCCTTTGGGATACGAATGGAGCCAAGTATAAGACTTGGGAGCCTCCCTAAGAAGGAGGAACATGATCTTTTGCTCAAAGAACCAACTAAATATAGACGGTTGGTAGGTAGGTTATCATACTTGACAGTAACTAGACCTGACATTAGTTTTGTTGTGCAGAGTTTAAGTCAATTCATGAAGGAGCCTAGAAGATCACATCAAAATGCAGCTAAAAGGGTGGTTCGGTACCTCAAAACAACACCTGGAATGGGAATAATATAAATTATAAGGGTGGTTCGGTACCTCAAATCATTGTATTGATTATTGGATTAATTATATTTTTTATTTATGTAACTTATCGTATTAAGAGTTATCTTTTGACCTGGAAAAAAACAATAAAGAGTTATCTTTTCAGTTCCTTCTCCTTCCTTCTCTGTATCTCACCTCCTCCCGCTTTCCTTCAATATTTCCCTTCTCTTTCTTCCATTCCTCCCCCATTCTATCATTATAGAGTTTTAGGTTCATTGACTAAATCGTATCAATCGAATAATGTTTTGGAATGCGTTCTTTTCAAGACTTGAATTGTATCATATAATAATATATCAAAGCTTCCCATTCTAGCTTTCTTATGCACAGATTTTTGTGGCATGTGGCACCTAAAGTCAACTAGGATCTAATCGTGTCTGTCTGTTCGTGATTGTTAGTTATTACTTGTATTTTTAAAATAAGTATTTATCTCTGTTCTTGATAGTTGCTTCAAATTAATCGCACAAATCAGGCTCAACTTTAATGGGGAGAACAACCTTTTTATTTTGTACGAAGATGCAGTAGAACAAGGAACATAGAGGGGCGTTGTGTTCTTCAACCCCCCGCCTGATTTTCTTTCCTCTGTTCTTCGTTTCGAGCGAGGCACGTAGTACAGATTGGTTACACTATTCATAGGAAAAAAGAACATAGAGGGGCAATAATTCATTGTCTTTACATAGAAGGCAGTCATATCTCTCCTGTGCCAGTACGTTACTATTCCCAGTAACAGGTTCACTTGTACACGTCGTCTATTAGCTCCTTGTACTGAGCCACAACTTTGTCCCTTCGAACTTTCATCGTGGGAGTCATAAGGCCATTATCAATCTGTTAGCAAAGCCAAAAGATTAGCCGAATATATTACTTTTACGACTAAATATCATTAACTTGCTGCTGTGAATTTCAAATCTAACCGTGAAAGGCTCATCTATAAGAAGGATAGGTCCAATTTGGAATGGAAATTCTGATGTCCTGTATGAAAAGTAAGAAAGTAAGCTAAGGGAAGAAGACCCTCTTACATTTGATATGTTCCCTTGTCAGAGGCACTTTTCACATAAAAAGTACCATGCACATTCAAATAACTTGAGGGCCTGATATCCAGGATCGGTTATAAATCAAATTGTCCAGCTATAACAACAAATTAATTCAGTGTCTTCCACTAAGTAAGCTAATTAGCAGACCAACAGATACCAACAGACAGATTTATCTAAGGCATAATTTTCTCTTCATTCTATACAACATGCAGAAAGCAAGGTGAGTCTTACCGGGCCTTTAGTTCATTATATATCAGGCTGGTTACTTTTTCCTTACTGACATCAGAACTGTTGGAATCTATAATTGACAAGTTCCTTGCTGTTTTAAGAACTTCTTCCTTGTTAGGAACGATCACAGCCCCTAGACGTCGCTTATCCTTTTGTCACAGATACCAATCAATATGTAAAATCATTATGTTTAATACGATAAATCTAAGATAGGCAGTTGATAAGAATGGCTGAGCCGGAAAAGTTGAGACATTGATGGGAAAGTTAAGTTCACCTGGCCAACAACAACAATATGTTGAATTAAGCTACTCCTCATGGCAGCTTCTTCAAGTTCTCCTGGCTCAACATTTTCTCCTTTTCATATCCAAAGCAAGTAGTTAGGGAGTTAAGGATTTTGCCACTAAGGATGAAAGAATAGGGAGAGAAAAAAACTCTAGAGCTACTCATTATGAATATGAAACAGATTGAATGATAATTATGAAACTTTTATCACACCTGTTGAAAGAACAATAGTGTCTTTAGCACGGCCTTCCACAACTATAACACCTCCAGAATGACGACTCCTCCCAACTGAGTGACGAGGAGCAATCCAACCAATATCACCAGTATTCAGCCATCCATCCTCATCTATGGCTTGATCTGTAGCTGAAGGATTCTAACACACCAATAACATATGGAACTGTCACAACTTAATCCAGAAAAAGCCACATGATGTTCATGTGAGCTCTCAAGAAGTTTAAGCCAACGCTCCAAATTCCAAATATTGGGAGATAATCCAGTATTATGACCAAATTAACATGCATGCAGGATAAAATACATTAAAATGGCTAAAATATAAGGGCAGCAATGTCCATCTTTAATTTTTCTTTTCTTTCAAGGCACAAATAAGTGTAAGTTAGGACACATCAAATTATAAATTCATGACAGACACACACTACCTCTATCCTTCTCTCCCTCTATTTCACACGCAAGCAATAAATATACATAGATAGACCAAAATCATTAACATTTAAGCAAAGTAAATTACCTTAAAGTATCCTTTCATCACTTGTGGGCCCCTGACTTTTATTATGCCCTTTGAACCTGGTGGAAGAACTTCACCAGTTTCAGAATCTACAATCTTAAATTCTGCATCTTGCATAGGATGCCCAACAGATCCAATAACCTTCACAAGATTGCATCTGTAACATATTCAGATACAAGAACCACTCTTTGCAGGAGTAAATATTATGAAAAATACAACCTATTTTAGTTTGAAAACTTCTTCTAAAGTCTAAACACATTTTCAAAATAGGAGTACAAAGTATGTGATTGAGATAAATAATCAACAGCACATTGTTACGTGCTTGTTTAGTTTCATTTATTTTAAATGATTTTGCATTATACTAGTTAAATATATGAGAGGTGTTATGCCTTGTAAAGCGCTAAAGAGTTTTTTTTAAGTAAAGACAAACTGGCCCTATGCGGTTGGTTAGTTCCTTACATTACATCCAGGTCGTCGAGCAGCAATTACAGGTGAAGTCTCTGTTAAACCATATCCATTCTGCACTTTCAAACCAATTGCCTGCATATTATCAAGCAAAAACATAAAATGGATGCTTGAAAGAATCAACTTCACCAACTTATACATGGTTAGTATCAAACCTCAAAAAATCTATCAACATGCAAGGGAAAACTACTGCCACCACTTATTCCAGCCTGCATATTACCAGAAAGTTTTCCTGGTCATGAACAAAAGTGATTCGGTTCCAAATCATGAATAAATGACATGTTTATATGTTATGTCATGCAGCACAGACGAACAATATGTTTTGTATAGACAACTCAGAAAGAAAATGGTTAATTTTCAAGCTCTTTCTATCCTCTAGAAAATAGGATTCTTCTGAAAGCAAGGGAACCATGCACAATTAAAAGCATCTTACAGTGTACAGACAGCATGTCACTCCACCAAATTAAGTACCACTGACAGTGAAGTTCAGTGAAGGTTTAGAAGACCTTTGTTTTTATAAAATAAAAAGAACATCACGGGACCTTTGTTATTCCAATAGCTGAACGGATTTTACTGTAGACAAGTTTCTTTGCCAGCAAATGAACTGGAAGTAAAATTATGGCAATGATTCTTGCCCATAACCAATCCAATATTGAATAGACATAGGAAGGCTGATTCTGATGTCTTGTTAGACACTTCCCCTACAAATAAAATTGAAATTTGTTAAAAGCAATATCATTGGCTGAAATCAGTAAGAATTGTGGAGAAAAAATAATAAAAAAATTCACTGTCTATAAACAAAAAACAATATTCACATATTTTAGAAGCTAATGAAGAAAGAAATTGTGCTAAATATAAAGCTTAAAAATTTTTTATCATATACTTGTCTACCACATGGACCTGTGCTATTGTTTACAAATGTGCTTACTAGATGATTGAATTGGTCCATGAAAGACTCGTTAATTGGCTGAGAGTGGTACCGATCAAGCCTACTGACATATTCCTTGATATCAAATTCAGCTGTATCACCATCAGCTGAAAATTAAGGTCTACATGAACTTGAAAATAGGAAGCTTCAATTTAAGGATTCTTTTGGAAAAAAAAAAATGTAAATAGAAATTCAATTTTTGTATTATAATTGAATTCTCAAGTTTATGAAGAAGGAAGCAGAGACTAAAATCCACAGCAAATATGCTAGCATTTTGGTTCAGTAGCCTAGAATGGTAGATAAACTCGTAATAGCAGCTTGCATCCAGAAAACTTGATCCTTATGAAGACTTCATTTCTAAAGCAAAGAAAAACCTCATTGGCGATACATTGATATCTTTCATTCAAAATATAAAATGAATTATTAGAGCTAGCAATAAGATTGTTGAAAGAAGTTCATCGGGTCATGCAAAAACTTGAGAACTGTACAAAAATGTACCATGAACAGACCTCGTAAATCCTCTTACACTCCATGTATGCTAAGCTGATCCTTATGAAAGCAAATGCAAGAAGCTTTCTCACGAGGGAACTCCTAGATATCTGCTTTTGGATCCCACTACAGAAGATACAAGAATTTTTTTATTGAAAAAAAGGATAAAAGCAAAATCAATAACAACAAAACCCATATTCTTCCCAAGAGAAATCCAAGATATAATTCAGTTAATCAATATTCTGGCATCATCATCAATACAGATATCTTCAGGGAGATTTTAGCACCAAAGTTTTAACACGGTAAAATTTAGCATTGCATGCTGTTAGATGGGGAAAGAAATAATCTGAAATTCCCATTGATTGATGTACCCTAATAGGGTTTTTAATTAATTTACAAGAACAAAAACAGCCTCAACATGCCACAAAGTGTAGCGAATTGCATGAAAAGTCAGCTTAAAATCCCATGCATGTTTTTTTATTATTTTCTACAATAAAAAGCATAAATAGTACACTCAAAGTCAGATGATATCACCAGGACAAATTTAATTATACATAAAACAGTTACAGCATAACAATCACAATTGATCATGAACTGTAAATCCTCAACATCTGGTAAAAGAATAAAAACCCTTCATAATAGAAAGAGAGGCAGGATAATCTTCATTGGCAAGTGGATCAATTCAAGTTATATACCGCATATAAAAGAATTTACCAAGACGGATGAGGAATATTGAGCAGAGGGATTCAGAATCCTCCTTCCACTTATAACTTAGTCAAGGCCAATTATACAAATTCTTCTCACAAAATACACCACATTTCACTTAAAAAAAGGCTAATTCTTTTTTTATAACTTTTCGTCAAGCAACATCAATGCAATTTATAGGCATCATATGCACATTGATACAACTCCTGGAAAATGGTTTTACCTGAATAATGTTTCATAAACTAAAGGAACGGAAATCAAGTAATGTGGTTGACAATGTTCCAAATCATCCTGGGACCAAAAAAAAAAAGGAAAATATCAATACATGCATTGTCCTTTATCACAAATAATCAAGTTTTCTTATCAGAATCACAAATAACCAAGTTAATCAACCATGTACTATGTAGTCCATATAATCTTCAAAAGAAAATTTTGTTAAGAAGGAAACGACACTTAAGCTTCTCTCATTTTCTTCTTGAAGTCATATTAGAGGTGCATAAAAAGGCTTTGTTCACATTCATAGAACATGTTAAAGTAGAAGTACCTTTAGGTTTCTCACAGTTGTGTATGCTTGCTCAACTCCATGTGAGAAAATGAAATACTCACAAACCCTTTCATATGCATGCCAAGGTGGCAGCATGCTTAGAAATTTATCCCCAGGTTCAGCAGGTACAACATCCCATAAGTTTTTTACCTAGAAATTTACACATGATAGTATCAATGGTGTATCAAAACCAAGTAGTGAATACAACCGTATCTAAAGTACCACTGCTATAGAAGATTCACTATCTAACCTGATGCAGAAGATTCCTGTGAGTAAGCATAACGCCTTTTGGATTTCC
>JANTPZ010114937.1:0-15603 GCA_025593235.1 Vachellia pachyceras
AGAGAGAGAGAGAGAGAGAGAGATTTTTATATAAGAAAATGATACTCCACGGTGTGTTGTTGGATCGATCCATGAAGAAATTAACTAACTAATTATACTAACTATATGTGCTTATATGTATGTACCTGTAAATGGCTTTTGACATGGGCTAATGTAAGATCCTTCACATCCATCAGCTCAAGAACTGATTTCGGAGTTGCTCCTACACATTCAAATTCACTTTTTCATCATCATCAACAATATACGATTAATAACCTCATGCTTGTTTGTTTTGGAACCAAAGAGAAAATAATCCTACTTAATTCATGTACTGATGATAATAATTAGATGAAACCAAGTGAAAAGTGTGATTAGTTGGTTAATTACTTTCGTGGCCACCGAGAAGCTCGACGGCGTGAACGAAGCGAGCATGGAGGCTGGTGGTCCACCGCATTCTGGGAGCTCTCATGCTGCGTTTACTGGGGAGCTTTGGTAAGAATCTGGATCTCATCAGCCCACTGCTCGGAGATGCCTCATGTGAAGAAGATGGCACAACCATCCCATACTGATGATGATGATGATGATGAGATTTGAAAGCATCTCCAGAAATCCCATTAAACCTGCCTCCCGCCGCCGCCCTATACGCAGACATGGGATCCAACCCACCAGCGGCCACCGCCATGTACGGAGAAGCCGAAGGGGGCGAAGAAGGACTGTAGAAGCACATCTTGGTTTGGTGCTGTTGATGGTTATCTTTGCTGTGGTTATGGTGGTCCACTGCCGGCAAGAAAGGGAAGGAACGGCTGTGATAGACCGGAATCCCTTTGATGGGCCTCAATCCGTCGGATGGAGGAGAAGGGGACGCATCGAGCAATGAGACTCCATAGTTATTCTGATGATGGAGGAAATGGTGGGCCTGGAAATAAGGGTTAGTGTTTTTGGTATGGTGGCGGTAGGTGACGGTGGTGGTTGCCTGTTCTTGTCCCGTTGAAGGATTAGAGAAACTGGTGGCGAGTGAGAGTTCAGTGTGGGCGTGATGAGATAGAGATAGAGAAGAAGAAGAATTACTGTAGTGCCGAGCTTCATAGTTGCTGCTGCTGCACATCAAAGAAGAAGAAGAGGTAGAAGGAGGGCTTATGTGAAGAGAAAGATCAGGAGGAACAGTAATAGAGGTTGAAGAAGAAGAAGAAGCAGGCGGTGGCTCAATGAAAATCCCTGCTTCAAAGGGCATCTTCTTTGAAAAGCCTCTACCTTTGATGATGGAAGGATATATATATGGCTCTCTTCGTTGCAGAAATATATATATATATATATGTATGTATATGTATATGTCAGAGAGAGGGGAGAGAGATTTGGCTTTTGATGGGTATGGAAAAGAATAAATCTGAGATAGGAAACAAACAGAAAAGCAAAGTGCAATGGTAATTCACAAGCTATACGAGACACTCTTGATATGGCTAGCTACTGCGACATATAATCCTTTGCCGGTTCAGTCGCCCAAGGTTGCTCGCTGCTCTCTCTCTCTCTGTGCACTTAGAGAGAGAAAGGGTCGATTTGGCTTGAGAGAGAGGGAACGAACAAACAAGAAGCAAAGGAATTAAACTTGACACAATAGATTGACGATGATGAAGAAGCTAGTAGAAGGAAGGAAGGTAGGTAGGAAAGCGAAGAGAAGGATGTAATGGAGGAGGAAGGGGGAGGGAGAGATGAAAATGAACAGAGAGAGGGTGAGAGACAGAGAGGTGGGAATTGGGAGGATATTGTTGGCCTCGAGAGTATATCTCGGAAAATGACACTACTACAATAAGCAAGATGATGAAGGCGATGAAGGAGAAGGAGAAGGAGAAGGAGAAGATAACATTCTCTCCCTCTCCCCTCTCTCTCTCTTAAGAATTCATTCTTTAAGAAAAAGAAAATGGAACCCAAAAAATAAGGTGACTTCGGATTTCCCCTTCTCCGGAGACGACGGGATAAAAAAAATTACACCCTCAAGTCTGATTCCTTGTCCCCCACACTCTTCGCTCTCTCTCTCTCTCTCTCTCTCGGTTAATATATATATATATATATATATAACTGGACACTTATTTCTTTGCTCAAATGGGAAGGCTAAGTTATAGCACTGTTACTTTCCTGTCTCTACAAAAGTTTTGAATACGGCCCCATGTAATTTCAATGCTTTTTCCTCATATTTTTTTTACTTTACTTAATTACACTACATATTATGTATTTGCTGTCAGAAGAAGAAGAAGGAAGAAATGGGTAAAAAGTTTAGAAATTTTAATAGTAACTTCAATTGGATTATTGGCATTTTCTACGTATCAATCATGCAAAATACCGATACTTATAAAAGAAGTATGAGGTTCTTTTAGTTAATAAAATTTTTAAATATGAACTTTTCATCGATTCTCTTCAAAAAATTTATACTATTATGTATATATGAGAGATGTTCGTGTATGTTGGCAAAAAAAACAGAGATGTGTGTGCATAGACTTGGTTACTATTTATAGGCTACCGTGTTTTTTTATTCTTAATATTAACCATCTCATTAAATTTATTATATAAATGTACAACTTTATTCTAAATTTATTGTTTATTTTTTGGACTTCTTATTAAAGTGTATGTGTGTGCCTTAAATAAAGATAGAGTTAGAAAATTATTAAATTTAGAGACAAAGTTAACTGTTTTTCTTAAAAATTTCTGTGAAAAATGTAGAGAGTGCATTATAAATAAGATCAAAAGAGTATTAATCTCCATTCACAATCTAATAATTAATATTCTTACATAACTATATGGTTAAGTTTGATTTGGATATATAGTCAAGCCTAAATGAAGATAACTCTATCAAAGATTTTTTCCGCGCTCACTTAACTCAAACTCAAGACTTCATATCTAAAGGCGATGAATAATTAAATTTTTGTGTGTATAATTTTTTTTAAAAAAAAAGTATGCACTTTGGATTTTTTTTAGTGATACATGTGCTGAGTAAAATAATACAATAAAGGCAGTTCAGTGAAAGTGAGAAAGAACCAAACACAAAGGGCTTTTTGTTTGCTCCTCCATTTGTGTGTAAATATATATGGGCTTCTCAATTCTTAAATAATACTATTACCCAAATTTATTTTGTGAATACTTGTATTTTATATTTTCCAATTCTCCTATAAAATAATGCCTTCCAATTATTTCCAACTACATATATATTCCTTAAAAGAAAAACCAATAATTGAATTCCCAGATTTGACACCCCAAGTGCAAGGCCTTTTCGACGTGGATAGGATTTAAAGCAAAAGAAGTTTAGGTGTGTTTTAGCAATAAATTTTAAATTGTATTATTGTATTGTAAAATTATATTAAATATAATTTTACTCAAAAAGATGTAAATAACTAAAATTATAACATCTATTTGACCAAAACCAAAAAGTAAAATAATTTTCCCAGCATTACAATGGAATGTTTAAAGTTTATTAAAAATAAAAATAAATCACAACAAATAAAATATAAAAAAGCTAATGAAAATTTTTGCCATCAGTTACATATTGATATGACTTTTATTTTTCCACCACACAATTCATATCTAGTAATACAAATTGTGTCAATTCCATCTTTATGTGTTTGCACTGTGTGTATCCTAACTAGGTCCCTACAAAACAAAACGACCTTTAATTTCTTTATTCCCTGCTTTGTGTCCTTCAACAAGGAAAAAAAAGAAGATTTATTATAAGATCTCATGGAATGAAGTTATTTATGAAAAGGTTTCAAGAGTTGTCAATGACAGCTGCTCCACTTATCAATGATGCTCCTCAACTTGTCATTGACAACCTCTTAGGACATTTTCATGAATAACTTCCTTCTATGGGATCTTACAATAAATCTCTAAAAAAAAATCGGTAATGAATTTTCACATCTATATATGCTCGTTCCCATGTGGACTGAAGTCATAAAAAAGGCACTTCTAGCACAAAAAAAATTAATTTTCAAATGTATATATATAAGAGTATTTAAATTGTTTATAAGATATTACTATTAAAAATAATCTAATTTTTTATTAAGAAGGTTTCAACTTTAACCCATCTCCTTTCTTTTGGCATGATGTTTAGCCTCTCATCACTCTCAACCTAAGTTAGATTAAATCATTTACACACAAATTTTTAATTAAAAAGTAAGATATTATTTTTATACTTCTCTAATCCTATTATAATAACTCACTTCCAATGTATTTCAGTGAAAAATCTTAAAATTTGCTAAGTATATCTTTAAATTTAATCATTTTCAACTTTAGCGCTATTTACTTTATATATTTCAATGAGAAGTTCAAGAAAGTAACATACAATCGTATATAATAAAACTTGCTCAATTAACTTACATAAAGAATAAAAAAAAGTATTAACTTCGGTCTTTTTTTTATAAGATTTAAATTTTTGAATGGTCCGGTTTGATTGATGAACATTAAATATATTTTTATCGATTTCATCCCGAATTACTTTTATATATTACTAATTTTAACATGTTTCATATAAATTAAGAAAAATCTTAAACTTTGTTAATTCTACCTTAAAAATCAATAACTTTTCAACTTTATCTCTATTTGATATACATTATATCCAATAAGAATAAAATCAATATAATAATAAATGATGGGTAAAATTGTATGTTCATATAAAAAATTTAATGATATAACTTATAGAAAAAGTTAAAAAAAAAATTCTTTTACCCTATAAACTGGATAAAAAATAAATAATACAATAAAAGGAGTAAGCAATATGGTAGGATCACTAACTCACATCGGTAACTAAGCCTTTCTCCTTGACTGCTGACAACTTCATAACCTAGCAGCCCTATGGCTGTCCACATGTAATAATAATAGCTAATCAAAGCTGTTAATTAATCCATGGAGGTTTTCATATACAGTAGTGTGCCAGACGACAACACTAATTCATAGGCAGTGTATAGGAGATTCAATAAATGCCAAACCAAAAACAAAACACACACAACCACTTATGAACAGTATCTACAGTATAGTAAAGTAATCCATCATCTGTAAATTGCCGTTTGATTCTTAGAAACCCTTTATATATATATATTCTTCTTCTTTCTTTCTCCATTCTCTTTCTTTTTCTGCCATGTTTTAGACACTTTGTGAGAGAAATATTGGTCTATGCCAGACATACACAGAGAAGTAGTTAAATACTTCATTCAAATTGTTCGTCGTATAATGGCAAATATTGAATAGTTACAACCTCTTACGCTGCTTCGCCTTGGAGTTACATTACCAGAGACTTTTGTCCTTATCACACGATAATTTCTTGGAACCATTTTACAGCCGTTTTCTTAAACTCCTCAACATTTTCCTTCTTTCAAACAAGTTTACTGTATTCTGTATATTGGACTTTCACTAGGGTTTTCAATTTCCTCAATGCAAAATTGGTTGTAAATTTGTTCCCTCTCCCCTAAAAACAAATATTTAAAATATATATGCCGAAAAAATAATTTTGTTTAACAGTGCATCTTTTATATATATTCCCCTAGGTTTTTAATTTACCTAGGGTTTCATAATATAGTGAGAGTGAATTAGCATCCAATGCTTTGATATTTTTTCTCAGTAGAATCCATGCATCCACCATGATCTTGTGTATGGTGCATTCAGCACTCTGTTATCACTTTTCTGGTGTATCCAGCATCTTTGATGTTGTTTTTCAATTACATCCAGTATCCTAATTTTTTTTATGATTTAGGGTGCTGATGCAATTGTGAAATAACATTACGGTGCTAGATGCTTTTTTACTCTGCATTATATATACGCTTTGAAGAAAACAATGATTTATTGATAATCTTAATTTAAAAACACTCTTCCTTAATTAATTTTTAGTGTTAAATAAAGGATTAAAGAGATCTTTGACGTTTTGTAATTTATTATAAAAAATGTGTACTAAATTGAAATTCTGAAATTAGCACGATTGTAGTAGTAACTTGTTGATAGGGGCGGAATAAGTGATAGAGATTTGGGAATTAATTAATTAATCAGGTTCGTTAATTAAGGGTTAAAGGGCACAAAATCCATTGAGGAAATAACGTTTGCCCCAAAATGATCACCAAATTCAATAAGGATACTAATTTAGCCAGTAGGTGTCAGATCAATCAAATCAATAATTAAATTAATGTTCTCATCGGCAAGTTTTATGTTATAATCATGGTTCATGAATCTGAGGCCACTTTGTACTTATTTCTGCTAATATTAAATTATTAAATAAATTCCAATTCTTCAATGCGATCTTCTTCTCCTTCTAAAGTGCAAGTGGGCAATGAATGTTTGTGCCGTTGTATTTACAGGGCTTAAGTACTTTTGGCCTAAGAAGTATTATCTCAGGAGCATAATTTTTTGGTGGAGCAATTTTATCCTACAAGTATAAAAATGTAGTACTATTATTTTGATTAAACAGAGAGACAAATGAACGTTCGCCAAATATGATAAGATATCACGTAAGTATTCACATCACTTTCTCTCAGAAAAAACTTACAAGGCAAAATTACTCCTTCCACAAAACTTCCAAGTGAAAGTGTATATCTTTCAAGTTAACATTATCCCATGTGGATAAAGATGTGACATCTTAACATACGTGATGAATGTCTGTTTGCTTCTCATTTAATCAAGAAACCATTGTTACATTTTTATACTTACAGGTGAAATTGCTCCTCTAAAAATTTTCAAGATGAATACGCTCCTCCGAGAAACTTTCAGGACAAAAATTTACCTTAACCCTATATATACATGTGTGCATGTACATGTGTGTTTAGATAATTTAACAAATTTAATTCCAATATAAAGTCATTTCTAATTCTATAATCCATAAAATAAATCATTTAGAAAGTAATTAATATTTATTTATTAATTTTACTTATCTAATTCATAGTTAGATATGGTTCATTGTATTTTCTCTCGTTCAAAATCATATTTGGCACCCCCGTGGTCGTCAAAGATCCTTCGATCCAATGACACAAGATGTGTCTTTTCTGGTACAGGATTGAGGGTTCAATCCTACACATTATGAACTGAATTTTATGGAGAACATATATTGTTTATTTGTATTTGGAAGAAATTAAATCGTCTAAATGATAAATTAAATTTATTTTCTTGATCAGAATATATTTTGATATGAAATGGTACTCTTACTATTTCTCTTTAATCAGTGTTTCAAAATTGTTTCTATTTAATTATATTTAGATTTCAAGATAATATTAATTATTATGTTTTTAATTATATATTTATATTCATTACTTCTAAAAATATTGATGTGTAGCGTTTTGAAAATAATTCTCATTGTTTAAATTATAATTGTAACTCGTGCAATAAAAATAATTATAAATACTCACACACATGCACATCTGTATGAATAACTAAATTATTTTTTCCCACTCATAAACAGGTTTCATCACCAACGAGCAAGAAATCACTAAATTAAGGAACATTTAATTTAATGAGTTTATTTTTATAATCTTAATGAGGTTAAGTAATTAAATAGAGATCGGAGGTAAAGATACCATATTATTTAAATTAAATTGATCTGATTATATTAATTATATTCCTTAATTTGTATGTTAAAGTGAAAAACAAATTGCAGGAAATGATTGATTTCACTTCAGTCTGCTATATAATTTAAGAACATAAATATGATCCACGATGGCGGCCATGAGATTAATAGGTAGCCACAGATTATGAAGTGGTTTGAAAAATTAAAGACGTTAACTAATTTGGACTTTATAGGGATCAGAAAAATGAGGTACAAATCATATGAAGGTCGGCAACTAATTAATTAAATATATTTATATGTCATTTTATGTCAAATTAAAATTAAAAATGCTACTGCAACAAATTAAACCTTGTCTTTGGTGAAAATCAACATATAATGAGGCCGCCTATGAATTTGAAGGTGTATATATATATATAGCAATTTTACATGAACAGTTTTTTTTATTAAGACAGTTTGTTTTAATTTACACAAATATAAAGGTGATGATTTACAGTGATGGTTTTGAAAAGGAATTTTGTAAAAATAATTAATCAAAATTGAGCTTTGTGTGAATTTAAGTGATCAAATCTCTACTTCAATTTTTCCCAAGATGTATTCTTTTTAAAAAAAATAATGTAAAAATCAGACTGAATCGATCAATTTCAATGGAAATTTTTTAGATCCGGATTTAGACTACTATATAACCCATAAATTAATTACTATTTAAAACTTAATTAAAGATAAAAAAAATCAATCAAACTTTGATAAAAACAAATCTTTCATATTTGTATATATAATACATGATAAAATTTAAAATATGTTAGTTCACTTAAGAATTTTTATCAACATTTAAAATTTAAATGTTAGCTATTTTTTGTTAACAACTATAGGGTTAAATGACAAGGAAGACATTCCAACATGTAACAAAAGGGGTATTGACTGCTTAAACACGAAATCTCAAATTTAAATTTGTATAAATATGTAGATAATACTTAAAGATCATCAAATCAGTCAGATAATCATATAAAAATTGATTGAGAAGGCACTTTATAATATTAAGGGACTCCAATAAAAGAAGATCTTGTATGAATTAAAATACTAATGGTTGAATTTTGCCTAGAAAAAAAAGTGATATGGAAAGAATTTAATCAAAAAAATAATTGTGAGAAATGGATAGCCATAATAAGAGTAAAGAAGGGGAAGGAGAAGTGATGGGGGCAGATGGAAGTGATTAAAATTGGATGAGAGATTGGCAGGAATGAACCTATCTTCTCTCTCCTCCTGCTCCCACATCTCTCTCTCCTCCTCAATTAAATAACCTTCATGCTCCATTAAACTACTCTCTGCTCTAACCAATAGGACATGCCAATATATGCTATACATATTTAGAAAACTTTAATTCTTTCCCTAACATCAAATTTCATATCCATTAATTAATTATGTAATAACTTGTGCATTTCTAAATTTTTAGTTATTATTATTATCTTTATATAGATTACAAAAAGAAGAATCCAATTTTAGATGGAAAAAAGGAACCCTATCAATCAATGAGACGGTTTAATTGCTTGGTTTTATAAAAAAAATGTACATACATAAATTAAAGTACTCTAATTTAAATATTCAAAATTAAAATTCTCCTCAAGTGACATAAAAATTATCAACTTATTATTTTTTCTATAATGAAAGAAAACATATAAAAAAACTATTCTACATTACAATACAAGGAAAAACAGACAAAACTGATCATGTGAACCAACCAAGTGAAATCTCAAGCATCACTAAAACATATCAAAGACACCTTAGCTACTTTTTCGTTGAGATTCACATAGCACCGAACAAAAACTCATGATTGAAGAATCTCACAAGGATGTTTGGTTTAACAATTAAAATCCAAAAGGGCTTAGCTTTAACGCATGTAAGGAATAACCAATATCATAATGGCGCCAAAGATTTCTCACTAATGCCCCATCTTAATCTCACTTTATTAGTAAGTAATTAACTTGTTGTGAAGTGTACGTTAAAGAAAAGACTTGCACCTCTGTAGCTGACTCAACTTACATATTTTTGTTCCATATAGGATTCTCCCTCATCATCAAGTCTTCACCTTTCAAAAGGTTATTATTATATGTTGATTTGATCAGTTATAAACTTATTTTGATTCTTATGATTTTTTCAAAACTACCCTTAATATATTAATGTTGAGAGTGATGAAGAAAAAGAATATTTTTTGAAGTTAAAGATAAAATAAGACCGAATAGGGTGATAATCCTTTACTTTGTTAAGAGTATTTCAAAATGTAAGAGTTTGTTAAGAAATTTGGTTTGGTCATTAATGTAAGAACTTGATCTCTTTTGTCTATCACGTTAATTATTTTTCCTTAGCTATTGGATAATCATTTCACTGCAGATGAAACAGTAGTCTAATTAAATAGGAAGCCATTGGGGTATTTTGAAAAAAACAATTTGTTGATATGGTATTAATGAAAAATAAATAACTTAAACTTTTTTAATATGTATGAATTGGGTAACAAGCTCCTATGCTCTACTTCCCCATTGTTTAAGGTTCAGCAGATTGATTCAGAAATCATTAATTAATATAAAGCATTAATCTACATGAACTAAGATTCCCTTATTGAGTCACCTAAACCAAAAGTAATTTTGAAATTGAGGGAGTATTAAGAATATGAATAATGAATTTTAAATTGCTGTTTTTTTACCTTTGTAAACAATTTTTTCTATTTCATTCCATGATGTAAATATAATAATTTTTATTTCAGGTGGCGTGGTCCATCTACAGAATTAAATGACGGTTTTGATACATGATTCTCCTATTTAATACCTTCTTCCTGTTAGTTGATGATTGAGCAATCATGACAGTTAAAAGCTTTATCTATAGTTTTATCTGCCAACAATAATTATATTTAAGCATAATTTTCATCCCTCAAAAAATTAGAAACAATGATTGTTTACAAATCGTTAGAAGAAAGAAAACAACAAATTAAGGCACTATTAGCTACACGTACTCCAGCACTCCACCTGTTTTCTTAAATTTGAAAACGCCATCTTTTTAGTGTTTGTTACGTTAAAAAAATTTATTTTGATTTGTGTTCAACGTGTAAAGTATACTGAAAATTAATTTATTTCTAATCCGTGAAATTAAAACACATAAAATGTTTCTATATTATTTTTATATAGACGGAGGGAATTTGAATTTTCTTCGTACTTTTTCTCAACATCTCTTCATACATAATTTTAATTGTTGAATTGATTTGATTGTCCATTTAGTTTAACGGTATAAGATCCCTAATTGTAATATTAAACTGAATATATTATTAACTTAAACATAAAAGTGGGGTGATATGATAATTATAAGGAAACAAATAATTTTTTAATTAAAATAAAATGTCAGTTTAAACCTCCAAATGAGTTTTATTTTATAAAATATTTGCTTCATTCCAACTTCTAAGTTATATTTATTTTACACGACAAAAAATTCAAATGTGAATGAGATTGTAATTTAGTTTTTAATCTAAAAGTAGCCTAGATAGGATAACCAACAGAAACCAAAAATAAAAGAGAGAAGTAAAAACTACTCCACATCATTAAAATCTTTCCTCATTTATCTAAACAGCTCTACCTTCTTTCGAAAGATCGACCAGGTTTCTCAAGTCTTCATATATTTATTTAATATATATACATATATATATATATATCTCTCTCTCTCTGTGTGTGTTTGTGTGTTATTTTTCCTTTTTCAAGAGATTTTATACAGAATGGGCATAATTGGAAGTTTCGTGATATCACAAGGACTTTTTCTAATTAATTAAAGGCTAAAGTATACTTTTAGTCCTTTATGTTTGCGTCAGGTTTCATTTTAGTCCTTTAAGTTTAAAAAGTACACTTTCAGTCCCTCAAACTTAACGCCGTTAATTTTTCTTAACGGAAAATGCTGACTCTTCAAATTTAACCGATAATTGTGCAATAAAACGTTGACATTATAATTTAATGATATAATAAAGTTGATATTTTAAATTGTGTAAAATAAAAAAGTATCTAAAATAACATCGTTAAATTTGATGAGTCAGCAATTTCTGTTAGGAGAGACTAACGGCGTTAAGTTTGAGGGACTAAAAGTGTACTTTTTAAACTTAAAGGACTAAAGTGAAACCTGACGAAAACATAAAGGACTAAAAGTATACTTTAGCCTTAATTAAATATCATATAAGTTAAATGTATCATGAATATCAATCATATCAGAAATAATTAATAATGAACTAGTTAGTAGCATACAATGGGACACCCATAATTGTGATAGCAATAAATTGGTTAAAAACCACACAACATTGACTAATATATTTATTTAGAAATGTTTAATTAGTTGTTGGCAAAAAAAAAAGAAATGTTTAATTCGTTATGTTATGGCTTATTAATATCGATTATGGCACAACAATAATGAAAAATCAAGATGAGGACCACAAAACAACGCATGCATCAATAAAATCTCAAGGACATTTCAAATTATTTAGACATAAATTTAATCTCACACATATAACGAAAGTCATTAAATGCACCGGTGAAAATAATAAACCAAATGGTACAGAGTCTTCTAAAAGAAAGTAGAGGTTTAACAAAATTATTTAAAAATTTAGTGATTAATAGAGTACAATGGTATTGTACTATTTATGTAATCAGCCCCACCTAATAAAATAATGTTATTTTGTTGTTGTTGTTGACAATTAAAAAGTCATTGTATTGCCTTTTATGTAATAATAGCAATACAAAAGCATAATTGTTTAAATTGATTTGATTTAGCTAGATAGTGTGAAATTAATCTTTGCAATTTCTATATATCCTTATATTATTCCATATATGTGTTTCTTGTCCTTATATATAATTAGTGACACTTAGTAATCGCTTTGAAAATTGATTTGATCAACTTATATATATAGATTAAACTACTTTATGTAAGTTAAGAAAGTTAGTTAAAATTAGTTATTTATTGTGAATATTAAAATTACCCCTAATAAAAATCATTAGTTAGAGGAATTTGGTTCATCAATTAGAATGTAAGGAAGTTAATTAGGAATAATAGGTAATAAAAAATTAATCATCTAAACAAAACATGTTACATTACTATGAAATAAGGATAAAAAGCCCTTGGTTCATATATCTTATTTAATTTTTCCAATCATCCTTGCTATGCAAAATGTAGACCAAAACACAGTAATACACTTGATATTAATTCTATGATGAGGAGGATGATTTCTAATCCATACGTTAAACAGAAAGAATAAAATTAAGTGGGCTCTGATCAATATTATATCATGTATAAAAATATATATTTTATTATTTATGATATGTTCCACTTCCATACTTATAAAAAGTTACTCTCAGCATGTTTTATTGGAATTAAAAAAATTAAAACTTATTCACTCAGTCTAAAAATTCAATAGCTTTTTGGGATAATCCTAATAAAAGATGCTTGAATCACTCAAATTTTAATTTGGGTCACTGAACTTTACAAATCTTTAATCAGGTTGTCTGACACAATTATTGGGTTTGTTTGTGACAACATTTGGAAAAGCTAAACGCACATTCAAAAGTGTTTTTCCGCAAAATGAAATAATATCCTCAATATATTTACCTCGATTTACGTAAAAGTACTTCTCTACCGCGTTTTCAAACTGACCCATTATAATTGTGATCTTTAAGTTCCTACGTGTCTTTTTTTCTCGCCATTCGTAGGGTTCGCAAAAAATGAATAGAGAAAATTAAAGTAAGAAACCCTTCCTGTTTGACAAAAATTAGATACATACACGCAATTACTAGTATCAATAAATTCCATTAAGCACGAAGTCGAAGAGACTCTTTAACCAATTAATTAGTTACACACATAGATTTCATTCAATATGGCACCAAGAATTATTTATATGCATGATAACTTAGTACTATATTTTATTTTCATAGAACTTGTCCTTAAGAACTTTAGTCATAATAAAAATGAAGAAAAAGGAATTGGGGCTCATCATCATGAATTCCAAAGAAGGGTGATCCTATCTCAAAGAAATCCCAAAAATGTGAAATGACAAAGTGCAAACGAAACCAAACTAAGAGAAGTGTTAGAATCATGCAAGGAACAACTTCACTTTTTAATTTTTGTGAAGCTTAATAAGAGCAACCAAACCACATGACACAAACATTTATTCATGTATCTTTTAATAGCAAAAATTCAATCTCCAACGTCTTCTTTCTCTCTTTCTCACTTATTATTAATGATGTTATTAATGCTCATTTTCTTTTATTCTTTGATGTGCACCTACCTTTTGTTGGTTTAAAAGGTCAAAAAAAATGTATGCATCTACCTTTCCACACCACATACCACTCGCCCACTTTCAAATTTACTTGAAAATGGATTTTTTTTTACATATATATAAGAACATAGGCATCTTATTTAAATGGTTCAGATTATAGTTGGATGATCTTAATTATTATTTTTATTTTTCATTTTAAAATACTTAAATTATTAAAATTTGATTTGAATGGTCGACATTAGATATATATATAGCTTAAAAATGGGATTAAACCCACAAACTCCCTCATAATTATAGGTTATAAGATCAATGACAAATTGTATGTACCCCTCTAGAGTCCCATCAGAAAGAGGAATTTTTTTATCATATTTATAAGTTATACAATTAAATTTTATATATGAATGTGTAATTTTACCTTTGTTCTCATGGGATAATAAGGATAAAGTTTGAAAGTTATTAAATTTTAAAATAAAGTTAAATAAACTTAAAGTTTTTAGTTTGTGTGAAGTATGTTGGACATGATTTATAAATTAGAATGAATGAGTATAAATTTAACTTTTGATCTAAACTGTTCATAATCCATATAGTTTTGAACAAACAAAAAGGATCCACCAGATTGTTTAGCTTCCATTTATTTTTTTTATTTTTTAAATTAAAATATTCAAATATAATTTAAATGGTTTTCCAAAAAAATTAAATTGCATAGGATTGATTTGAGGCTAATACTTTCAACTCAAATGGTATAATAAGTTAAATTTTATTTAGATTTAGATTGTTTAAATTTTATTCATTCTTTAATCTAAACTCTTCAAAATCTGATTTGTTGATGAGTCAGATGAGATGTGTATTGTGTATATATTGTCAAGGCTGCAAAGGATTCGGCTGAAATTTATGAATGAAAGAAATAGATACCCTAGAGGTTCATGATAAATAGTCTAGTGTTGACCATACGTAAAATATAAAAAAATGCACATAATACAAAATTCTCACACTTGCATTTTTTGGTGTTGTTTGGTAGAGTGTTTAGATAAGCCAAACGCACGTTTAACAGTATTTTTCTGTAAAACGAGATAATCTCCTTCATATATTTACCTCAACTTGTGTAAAAGTACTTCTCTACCGCGTTTCCAAACAGACATATTAAATAGATCCAACCATAAATTCTAGATTAGCCCTACATTTTTATTCAATCTCTAAAAAAGTTTATAAACCTTATTTAGAATTTTTGAATTTTACGATTTTACCTATATCTCATTTCCCTTCTCTCTCTTTGGCATGACTCTTTTTCTCTTTGTACACGCCTTCGTTTTATTTCTTCATTTGTTTTGGAAGTGTGTGGACATATCAAACAATTATTTTTCGATATAATAATTTCAAAATTGTTCATATGATCTATCACTTGCATGTATAGTAAAATAACATTATAAATAAAAATCGAATAAAATAGTCAAAATCCAGAACTAAATAAAAAAAATCATAATAAAATAGTAATCTACAAATTCTCATTCAAAACAAAATCTTTGTGTAAACCTTTCTTAACAAAAATTTTTACAAAAATTTAGAACGAATTAGTAATTCAGAAATTAGGGTTAAAAAATCCTAATCCCTAAATCATTGAGACATCAGAGATCAACCAGCGTCTTCGTCCATCGTCCATTCGGCCATCCCTGCGAGGCGCCTTCCGGTTCCAGCCTTCGTCTCTTCTCTCCCAAAAGCCAAGTTTTCGTCCGTCGAAGCTTTCCTCGTTGGTCGAAGGTTTCATCGTCTCTTGGCTTCAGCGTTCGATCGAGGCTTCGAGGATCTATCGTCGACT
>JANTPZ010114938.1:0-10518 GCA_025593235.1 Vachellia pachyceras
CATCCTCAATCTCCTTCAAAGGTGACATAGTTGGGTACTTCGTCCCAAACAAACCTTCCATCAAAATGACAGCTTTAGCATTCAAAAAAATATAACAATATTCAATGATCAAGGTAACTAATCAACAAACCCAGTCAAGTATGAATCAATAGGCACACCATCAACCGTCAGTCCGCAGCTCACAACGCCCACAACAATCAATCAAATAAATTATACAATCCATATAGAAGCATCAAAATAGGCAAAGACACATATCTCGCATCTGATCAACCATAGATCTACAACTAGTATAACAGATTTGTAAACAACGTTAAGCTAGAAATGGTGGGAAATTCACCTTCACAAGATCATCGTGAGAGAAAGAAGAGAATCTAGATTCTAGGGTTCCAACCCGTTGATTAGGTATATTGAATTGCAAATGGAAAATTAAGCAAAGTTAAAGGAAATTAAGCACTGTGAGGGAATATCTTGATGGAGAGAAGAATAGAGTGCGAGTGCTGTGTATAGAAAGGCAAGGCAACGAAGCACAGGAAAATGATAGCGAACCAAAATGGAAGGCAAGACTTAGCAGGTTGAACTTGAAGACATAGCTCAGAGTGTGAAAGCGAAGATATGGCAGAGGATGATCGAATTGAAGACATAGCTCAGAGCAGCAGTAGATGGCGACGAAGACGCAGAAGAGCAGAGCAGCAGTAGATGACAGTCGAGCTCGAAAACGAAGACGCAGATAGCGATGGAAGATTGTAGCGTTGTGCTGGGCTGAGCTCGAAAAAGATTAAACGAAGACGAAGATGAAGATCATTAGAGGCAGAGATCTCAGCTCGATGTCGAAGGCAGCGAATCTAGGGCACAGGCAAGCAGATGACTGGAATACTAGATGAGGTTCACAATGGAAGAAGCGTGGCATTGGCAATTTGGGCCCCAAATTTTGGGGCATTTGGGGCTTGGGTTTATGCTTTTTTTTTAATATATACGGGCGGGTACGGGCAGCCCGTAGCCCACCCGTGTATTATTTATATGGGCGGGTTTTTAACCCGCCCGTAACGGGCCACCAACGAGCGGGCCTAATGCGGGGAATTTTTACGGGTTCCGGGCGGGTTATGCGGGTTCCGGGCTTTGTGCTCTCCCCTAGATATCTAATTTGATTTCCGAATATTATTATAAATATTTTTAAAAAAATTATACAAATGAAAACGTTTTTTTTTTGGGGGACAATCCTCTGGTTATGTCAAAAAAACCAAGGATCTAAATAAAAACCATAACCCTAACCACACATGTACATATTATAAAATTTAACATCAAATTTTCCTTGTGAAAGCATTGCCAAATAAAATTGGCTTCTCTCTTGTTTTTTATACAAAAAAATTGGCTTCTCTAATTGTTATAAAAAATAGCTTCTCCAAAAATTGTCTAACAAAATATTTTAAGTGTATGAAAATATGGGATTTTCCACCAAATGGGCTTTTAAGTCCAATTCTCTAATCAAATAACACTTGGATTTTCTTAATAACAAAAATTCAAATGGAGAAATTTCCAAAATTCTATCAAAGTATCATTAATAATAAAAATCATAAACGACAAAATTTGATAGGAGGATTACGCATAATAATGAGTAAGCAACTTGAACCAAGTTTTGTCCCATTTTTATTATATCAGTAGGATTACATATATGTCCTAAATAAGAAAATAATTCTCTACATGAACACCGTTGCCACATCATTTCTTACATTTTACACTGGAACTTGTTATTGCAATGCCCACACTTGTCATTAGACTAATTAAGTGACTTCTTTTTTTTATTTTGAGAACATACTTATTATGATTATAATTTTATTCAAATCCCTTTGAAATTCTTTTAATCAAATAGATTTTCTCATGCTATAATCAAATGCACAGTATCAATGATGATGAGCTCTTAATCCTCGTTAGTTCACTTAGAATTGAAACTATCATTGCATTGCATGATCGTTTAATACCTTCAAATAATTTGTCCAATCCTTTTTATAACTAACAGTTTTAAATGGGTTTGGTCCTTTTTATAAGTTATATTTTGGATATTTTTATGAATATTAATTGCATATATTTTTAAATGTATTCCCCCTGTGCGCTTTACAATTGAACCGACACATGGAACCGCCTCAATTCACATTCACAGCTCAATTTTAATTGCATAAAACAGACAACGGCTCAATTTTCTTCTCGCAACGGCACAATTTACTTCTCCCGCCATCCCATTTTTCGTCTCACTCTTCTAACGGCTACCTTCTCCTCCTCATCGTCTCTCTATTTTCTCAATCTCCTCGCCTCTTCTTGTTTTCTCACTCTGCTGTTGTGGATAACTGCGAAAACGTGAGGCGATGATTCCTTTTTTAGATTGATTTGCGATCTACCGTTTTGATTCGAAACTTATTTTTGGTCTCTTTGGCCTGCAGGTAGATCGATTTATTCTCAATAAAGACCAAGAGAATCTTGCGTCCTCCTGGTACGGAATTTACAGTATCGAGAAACATAGAAAAAATGGTCTGAGGCCCTCGGCGTGAGCCTCACCACATTACAAATCAACCCAGGCCCTGCGAGATCTTCCTGAGGTAATCTATCTTTGTTCTGGATCAAAGCTTCCTAGTTATGAATTGTTTGCCTATTTTATTCCGTCCAATTATGGAGTGTTTGTATTGTGTACGGTCTGTTAAAATGATTTCATAGGCACCAAAAGGTATTAGATCTGCCTTATCTCAATCACTTTTCGTTGCCCTTGGAGGCTCTGTAGGCTCATGGAATTACTTAGACGACTCTGTTTGAGTAGCTGTCTCATGCGATGTGGATGGACTTGATTTCCAATTCTGAAAGGTCTTTCCTTAGGATCCTTTTATTCTTTCTATTAAGTTTGTTGAATGTTTTATGAAAAATAATTGCTTAATTATTCTGTTGCGGTCAGTGATCTAAGTTGTTTTTTTCCTTGTCGTTGCTGTTGCGCCATTGTAGTGAATTTTTAATTGGGATTGTCTTTTTGCATGTCCGTCTATCCACATTCCCGGTTCCCTTTAGGCTTCAAGGCCTCTCAAAATCTCCTTTTGAGGACTTATGGTGTTTTCACCTGTTCTATGACATAAATTCCAAATGAGTGACATATGATGCATTATCTGTACATCTTTCATTGCTGAACTAGTTTATGAGTTTTTAGTTTTGGCTATTACTCTAAAAAGAAACAAACAAATCTAAGAAATCAGCATTTATTTTTTGACAGAAATATGGGAGAAGTTTCGCTTTGCATGCGGATTTATTGCTGCTCTATTGATTCATTACAGGTTTGGCAATCCATCTTTGCATCCACAAATGAGTGAGTACTGGTTGTATATATCCATCTTTGCATCCACAAATGAGTGAGTACTGGTTGTATATATCCATCTTTGCATCCACAAATGAGTGAGTACTAGTTGTATATATCCATCTTTGCATCCAGACCTTTTGATTTTACTTAGGTGTGATTCATGATGGTTATATAACGAATCAATAGAGCAATAGCCAGGAACATATAAGCAGTAATGAATAGGACGAGTCTAGTGATTCATGATGCTTATATGGCAAATCAGTAATGAGTAGGACTGAGTCTGTTGCCGAGAAAGAATTTAGTACCATTATGTTTTAGGAACATATAAGCATTCAAAGTTGCTTGATTAATAATGAATCTCCAGGACTTGTGGCTTCATTCTTGATCCGTTCTAGGACTGGCCTTTTCATTGCAAGAATCTGACAGTAAAAGAAATTAGCCGTTAACCTGTACATGAATGAGTTAATCTCTATCAAGTTAATGCAGATACTAATGAAGCCGGGGAAAACTCCAACTTGAGTAGGCAAGATTTCCTTCATACTTGGAAGCCTCAAGCGCTAATGCCAAACAACCATTCAATTGTACGTAAGTGCTTCTTCCACACACCACTACAATAATATTTTTTATTTTAATTTATTTTCTATGCATGTGTTAGCTATGAAGAGTTATCAGTCATTTAATATATAACACAAGTCATTAAAAATGTTAGATGGTGGTGTTTGAATCAGCTTCTTTTCATAATGTCAAATGCCTTGCATTGTAGTTCAATAAATGGTCGTTAATGCATGCACTCTTAATTTAAAAAAGGTTTTATTTTTATGATGAGCTAAAAATAAGCTAATAGAATCTAAATAGTTCAATGAAAATTTTACAAAAAATATAGATGAGAAGAGACGAGATGCTGCGAAGTTTACGCTGCTAACAATTGAGTGATAATTTCACACAAAACAAAGAGGAGTAGAGGCCAAACTTTTATGAAATGGTTGAGCTAGCACAAAAAAAGATAAATAAATTACTTTAAAGTTTTAATATCATCACTAGTGGAAAAAAATGCTTTTTTAGACCCCACAAAAAAGTCATTTAAACCGCATAAAGGTATGATTTATAGGAGAGCAGTTTAGAAAGTAGATACTTTTAGACTGCATTTAACAAGCGGTCTAAATAAACATTTTAGATTGCATTTAACAAGCGGTCTAAATAAATAAATGAGTATGGAGCTTATTGGGAGGCCAGATTAACAACGTTTCACATTGGATGATGACTCAAGGTCAGTTACTTATGACATTGACTTATATAAAATATGAAAGGCTAAAAGATTAATTTTCTATTAGTTAGAGTATCTTCCTTTAAATATCCACATACTTTTTGGTTCTCTTTATAATATCTAAACTTGGTTGAGTGCACAAGTAATATTAGTTGGAAGGAGTGAGCAAACTTTAAAGGAGGAATTCTATATCTGGTATATGATTTCTACATCTACACCTATGATTGTTATTGTAGGTGCACAAGTAATATTACTTGGAAGGAGTGAGCAAACTTTTTTTTAATTCTTTTTTAAACTTTAAAGGGGATTCTGTATCTAGTATATGATTTGTACACCTATGATTGCTATTGTAGGTACCAAGGAGCGAAGAATACATTTTCATAAGTTATTTCGCTCAAGGAAAGCTGGTTTTAATGTGTCAAGAAGAAAAGGTAAGGTCTGTTGTCACATCATTTTATTTTATGATTGCTATGAGGCTATAAACTTTTACTTCTTCTTCAACCAACCTCTTTCACTCACACATCAAGTCCACTCTCAATTGACATCTCAATATGGTAGGTACCCGAACTCAAATTTAATATATAACAAAAGATAGGATAACCTCTATTGAGAAATAGCAGCAAGAATCTCCCAAGAAAAATGAAATCCAAATGCTTTTTTTTTATTCATGAACCATGGGGGTATTTATAATAGTGATTACAGAGAGAACAAATTCAAATGCTAACACAAATTTAGGGGGAAACAGAATAACAAACTAGATCCTAACTAGGATAATGGTAATCCTATATAATGTTGGAATAAAGAATCAAAATGGAACTTATAAATAGCATAAAAACAACAACAACAAACACAGAGTAGCAGTTGGCCCCTCAATTATCTCTTGTACATTTACCTTCCGTAACTAAGTCAACAAAGGGTAGTTTGGGTCTTTATCATTTCTTCCCTTCCCCCCCCCCGGGGATCGACATATAGAGGGAATTGCTTCTTAAAGAATTCATAGTCTTCCCAAGTGGCATCTCCTGGTGGTTGCCCATTGCAATAATTGAAATAACAGCTCTAATTTTCTATCAATCATCCAACATCGATCTATGATAATGTATGGATGCAGCTGCTATTCCAAATCAGATGAGAATGGAATCTCTGCTAAGACCATGGGTAGCTCGCAAGATTGAGATATGAAAAAATAGGTAAATTTTTGCATTTGAAGGGAACTTTAACTCATATGCATAGGCCCAAAATGCCCGAGCACTCTGTAAGGGCCAAAAACTCGGGGTGAGAGCTTTTCAAATTTTCTTTTGGCCAATGCTTTCTAGCAGTATAGCCGTACCAAATCAAGTCCTTAGGAGCAAATTCGAGATCCCATTTATGTTGATCTGTATGTAACTTCATATGATTCTAAGCTAGCATCATGAGTCTCTAGTTGCTCTTCCAATTCTACTGTTTCACCTTTGACATATGGAAGAACTGTAAGAGATTCCCTACCATAAACCAACTTGAAAGGAGTGTTATTGTTGCTACATGAAATCCTGCATGGAAAGAGTATTCTGCCCAACACAAGAACTGACTTCAAACCTTCGATTGTTCCAAAAACAAAACATCGAAGATAGGTAAGTTGTACTCATCTTCAAATGAGTTTGACTTAAACAAAAAAGTTCCTACCAGAAAATGCTTAAGAATAAAGGGTTTCGATCAGAAACGATCAACCAAGGCATGCTATGTAGATGAACAATCTCTTTACATAATAATAACCCAGCTATCGATCTAGTTGAATAAGGATGAGATAATGCGATGAAATGGCTATACATGCTTGAGTGATCTATTACCACAAAAAATTACATCATAGCCATGTGATTTAGGAGGCCGTGATTAAATCCAAAGAAATGTCTTCCCTAATCTGTGCAAGAATTGGAAGAGATCAACCTGCTTTAGTGTACTTGTAATGTGGATCGGTAGGGCAACATTGAATAAACTTCTTCACATCCTTCTTCAATCCCTACTAATACAAGTACTAATACAAGTGTACCTCTGAAGCTTTTTCAAATAACCACATTGGCCCCCTTCCTCCAAAAGTAAAAAAAAGGGTTGGTAAATGGTAGCAAGTGAAAGTAGTTAGCTTGTTGTGATCTGCTCTCCTTAATGGTTGCTCTCCTTAATGGTTGAAGGAGAGGAGCTTAATAAGGAGTATCTGCTAAGAATTAGTCACAATCTTCTGATCCAACTGCTTGAGGCTATGATGGTTTGTTCGTACAAAAAAAAAAGTGATGGCCCAATATAGGTAATGACACCATTTATGAAGAGATAGGACTAAGGCAAGCAACTCTCGATCATATGTAGATTGATGACGATTCGAGAAGTAAAAACCTTTGCTGAAATAGGTGTTATGGTGTGCCCATTTTGCATAAGTACAACCCTTATACCATCCATGGATGGTAATTGTAAATTCGGTAGTGGCATCACAAAGAGTTATTGTTAGAGGTGTCTTCATGTTCTCAAAAGCCATAAGAAATTATGGTCATATTCTTGGGGTGACCATAAGAAAGCATTTTTCCTTGTCAAGTTTGTTAGGGGACGAGCGATCACACCATAAATTTTCACAAAATGTATAATACCATGTGAGCCCAAGAAAACCATGTAGTTCCTTTTTAGATGTCGAGGTTGGGAGTGACCAAATTTTTTTCTGAAACAACCTCAACTCCTTTTTAAACAAAATACCCTAGGGAGTCAATCCGAGTCTGGCCTAGTGACCATTTTTTTGCATTAGCATAAAACTAATGCTGTAGAATCTTAAAAACATTATGAAGGTGCTCCAAATGCTCTTGTGCGGAAAAGGTATAAATCAATATATCATAAAAAATAAAAGCACAAATTTACGTAAGTACGGACAAAACAGTCATGATAGACTGGAATGTAGCCAAGGCATTCGTTAATGGCATAACTATAAATTCATAATGACTTGAATCAGTGCGAAAGGTAGTTTTATGCGTATCTGATGGAAATAGTCGAATTCGATAGTACTCAAATCGTAAATCAATTTTTGAGAAATAATCTACATATAATTCATCTAGCAGTTCATCAATGTTTAGGATCGGAAACTTATATTGTATGGTAATTTTGTTCAGGTGATGACACAGTCTCCTTGAGCTATCTTTCTTACCCACTAAGAGTAGCGGGCTGGTAATTGGGCTAGAATTGGGGCAGATAAAACCACGTCAATAAGGATGATGCTATCTAGGCTTCTAGCTCGCCTTTTTAAAAATAGGGATATATATAGGGCCTCAAATTGAGTGATACACCCTCCTACAGTAATGGAATGTAACCCCTGGGATCTAACAAGCTGGGCTTGGGCTAAGGTTTTGGCAGGCCTAATATGCCCATCTCTTTTCTATTGAATCATGCTTGCTTCAAAATCTCTGTTTACTTTCTTAAGTCATTCTTTACTTTACTTTTACATGCTCTTTTCTTTTCTCTGGCTTTCTTTAGCCTTTTTACCTTGGGGTTTGTCTCTATTTCTCTCATAATCTTATATCACACTTAGCTTGCTTGACTGTTTTATTGTTCAAGCTTTTCACTTTTACGTACTCTTTATAAATACATTAGTTAATTAGGAGATTTCTTTATCTTGAAGTCATCCCTGGACTATGATACATCAAAATCCCCTTATATAGAGCTGGATGTTGTGACAACACTTCCCTATTTAATCAAAGGTGCCTCAGATGTTAAAGGCCACGCCCTGATTATAATTATGGCCTTTACCTTAGACGGGTATAAAACCATGTGCCTACGGGAAGCTAAACAGGGATAATACTTCAAGATGACATTATAGTATCAAAGCAGGTAACAACTCTTTCCGTTGGTGGGGAAGTGTCACACCAAGTATTGCTAGGGACCTAACACCTTGAGGAACCCTGGAGTAGGTGAAAGGAGACGCAGTTAGGGTGCTCGAGTACGCTCAAGTCCCACACTGGTTGAACCTGTTTAAGGTAAAGGCCATATATATAGTCGGGCTGTAGCCTTTGATTTAAGGCACATTTTGAGTGACTATGGGATCACATGAAGACTCCATGTATGAGTAGCGAAATAGGGACAATACCTTAGGATGCCATATTGTGATATCCGATTAGAGAACGACTCTTTCTGTTCTCTAACATAACACTTGGTGGAGAGAGTGTCAACACTTGGCAATAGGCACTCAAGTCCCATATTAGTTGCACCCGTCCAAAGTGAAGGGTATTTCGGGGCACGCCATTTGATATCCGAAACACCTTTTAGGTAACTATGGGATCCTAGTAGAACAAAACCGACATCGGTTAGACTTGTTTAGAGTGAATGCCATATATATATGTAGTTGGTGAGGTGACCCTTACCTTTTAAGTTACTATGAAATCCCATGAGAATAATAGGGATAAATAGGGATAATTTCCTTAGGATGTCACATTATAGTATTATAGCAGAGGACGGCTCTTTCCGTTGGTGAAGAGTGTCAAAACCAAAATCTGCTAAGGACTTGATACCCTAAATCCCACATCGGTTGGACCCATCGAGTAAAGGCTACTAAGGGGACAAATCCCAATGCAGATAAGAGGCTAAAACAAGGGAGATGCAATAGGTATGATGCGTTCAAGTCCCATATTGGTTGGACTCTTCCAGAGTGAAGACTGCATATATAGCCGGGCGTGGCCTTAAACATTCGAGGTGCCTTTTAGGTTACTATGTAATCCCAAGTGAATAACCCTTTAGCTAAGGACGACTAAATAGAGACAATATACTTACTATGGAAACCCAAAAGAATAAAATCATATACTTACGGGTTACTAAATATGGATAATACCTCAGGATGATAGCTCTTTCCGTTGGTAGGGAAAGTGTCATACCAAGCGGTATTAGGGACCTAACACCCTGAGGGACCTCAGAGTTGGTAAAGGGAAAAGGAGACGCAGTAGGCATAGTGGGCTTAAGTCTCACACATATATGTAGTTGAGGTAAGGCCTTTGATATATGAGGTGCCTCTTGGGTGATTATAGGATCCTAGGGGGACAAAACCCTTTCTATGTTCGGCTAAGCAAAGACACATCGGGATGTCATATAGTATTAAAGCTAAGGATGACTCATTCTGTTGGTATAGAGAGTGTTACACTTAGCGATGCTAGACCTTACAACCTGAGGTACTTAGAGTTGGTGAAGGGGAAAGGAGACGCTGTATGCAGGGTGCACTCAAGTCCATATCAATTGGACCCATCCAGAGTGAACGACCTTTGACATCAAAGGCTCCTTTAGGGATCCTAGATTAGGTGATGGGAGAAGGGAGACGCAATGGGCAAAGTGTGTGCTCAAGCCCCACAACCAGTGGCGGAGCCAGGACCCTGGACCAGTGGGGGCAATTTTTTATTTTCAAACAATGACAACAAGCTTACAAGTGTAAATAATTTGAGTGGGTTCAAATATTAAAAATCAGTGGGTGCAAAATAAAAATCTAACAAGTATTTACATATACCCCGAAAAATTGAGGGGGGCAATTGCCCACCCTCACCCCAACGTGGCTCCGCCACTGCCCACAACAGTTGGACCTGTCCAGAGCGAAGGCCATATATGTAGTTGGGTGTGACCTTTGATATATGAGGCGCCTTTTGGGTGATTATAAGATCCTAGGGGGACAAAACCCTTTTTCTATGTTCGGCTAAGCAAAGACCATATTATAGTATTAGAGCTAAGGATGACTCATTCTGTTGGTAGGGAGAGTGTTACATTTAGAGATGCTAGAGACCTTACAACCTGAGGGACCTTAAAGGAAAGGAGACGCTGTAGGCAGGTGCACTCAAGTCTACATCAGTTGGGGCAAACAACCTTTGACATCAGAGGCTCATTTAGGGATCCTAGATTAGGTGATGGGGGAAGGGAGACGCAGTAGGTAAGGTGTGCTCAAGCCCCA
>JANTPZ010114939.1:0-38414 GCA_025593235.1 Vachellia pachyceras
CTCTAAACCGTGTTCACCCACCTAGAGTCTGAGGATGAATTAGATAAACTGTGGGCTGTGGCGAACATGAAGGACTATGAAACTGCTTTGTCATGGCTACTTCGTCACTTTCATAGTCCTTCATATTCGCCACAGCCCACAGTTTATCTAATTCATCCTCAGACTCTAGGTGGGTGAACATGGTTTAGAGCAATATCATTTAACATAACAGATGAAATACATCGAAATACATCTTAAATAGAGGTGAAATACATTGAAACTTGAAAAGCAGAAACTGGTGAAACATGGAGAGGCCAGTGTGATCAACAATTTGCTCTTTTAATCATATTTCATCTGGACTATTAATCATATTGCTTATTTCACAGTTTAATGTCATGTATTCTGCAAGTATCAACGAATACAAAAGCAATTTCAGGGCTAACTCGTTTCAAAACCGATTGTCTGTCATACGGTGTAGATATCGACCCTTTCCAAACTTGACAGCAGCCACGATGTGTAATGTTAAAACTCATACATATATCCTGGAATTCGAATGCGTATATGGTGGCATTAGAATTGAAACGCATTTTTTGGAGTTTGTCTTTCTAAACCGTTTATCTCACACACGGTGTAGAAAGTGTAACCTTATACATCCGAATCACTGCATTGTGAAATTCGAATAGAAAAGCAAGATCAGGGCTAGCTCGTTCAAAATTGTTCATCTTTCCTAAGGTGTATAATGTCAAGTCTTATACATCCGAATGAGTACATGGTGTTATTAAAATATAAATGCATGACGAGGGCCGATTGGTTCTAAACCGTTTTTCTTACATCCGGTGTAGAATGTTAAAACCTATACATCTGAATGAGTACATGGTGGAATTCGAATATAAACGCAGTTTCAGGGGCGATTTGTTCTAAACCGTGTTGACAGTGAAAACATATACATCCGAATAGAAAGTTACCAAATGGTGTAGAATATGAGACATTATACATCCGAATGAGTACATGGTGGAATTCGAATATAAAAGCATCAATTCGGATCTGTCTCTTTAGTGTTCGAATGGGTAATAAAGCTGATTCGAACCAGACTAAGCGTCGCCTCTTTCCAAACCGCACATGTCGACAACGGTTTGGAAATGCATATTCGAATCAGGTGACCATCTCATTCGGTTGAGTCTCTAGCTTCAATTCGTCAGTGTGGGGCAGTCACGAATTCAAATGAGGAATAATGCCTTATCCGAATGCACTAGGGGGAAGGCATTTCTGAACCGTGCAATATAAAAAGACAGTTTGGAAATACAGAATCGAATCCATCTCCTCATTCGATTGAAGGATAGATATCATTCGAATGGATACGCGTTAACACCTTCTAAACCGATGCAACGACCAACGGTTTGGAAGTCCATATTCGAATTAGCTGAGTGCGGAGGGAGTTATTCGAATGGATGCGTCGTCCTCACCTTCTAAACCGTGCAATATAAAACGATGGTTTGGAAATACAGAATCGAATCCGGATATCAACAGAATCGAATCCGTCTCCTCATTCGATTGAAGGATAGATATCATTCGAATGGATACACGTCAACACCTTCTAAACCGATGCAGTGACCAACGGTTTGGAAGTCCATATTCGAATCAGCTGAGTGCGGAGGGAGTCATTCGAATGGATGTGTTGTCCTCACCTTCTAAACCGTGCAATATAAAATGACAGTTTGAAAATACAGAATCGAATCTGGATATCAACAAAATCGAATCCGTCTTCTCATTTCCTTTAAACTTGGGCAAAGGTGCGCGAGGAACAGAAGGCTGCTGTTTCAGGGGCAGTGATGACATTTTCTTAAAACTTGGGTAAAGACGCGGTGGGTACTATCATCTGTCAGGGATTTAAAATTTAGAATCACCTTTCTGGGATTCACCGTTTTCGAGGTACTTTTTCTGTCATTTTCCCTAAAAATAGTTGTAAGTAATGTTAAAATAACTATCAATTTTATTACTCAAATTGCAGCATCTGTCTTCCCCTTTTAAAAACTCTTTGGGGGAATTTATCTTTTTGTCGAAATATTATCTTTTTGTAAGATAAACAATAAACTTTTGAAGTGATTAAAAGGTGAAAGAAGGGGTTGATGTCAGACTTGATGGTTTGATAGGACTGGAGAGTGAGGAAGAGAGTGAATGGTTGAAATTCAAATGTGATATCGTTGATATCCTCATTTGTTTGTGCGGTTATTGCTCCAAACGGGCAAGAAAATTTTAGAGAAAATGACAATTAAATTCTAAGTAAGGGAATTAATGAATGAAAGGTCTTAAAGATTCAAAAAATTATCATAAGGTTCCAGAAGTAACTGCTGAGGTTGTCATTAACAACCTCAGCAGCTTTTATTAACAATATCGACAGTTACTCTTGGAATCTCATAATAATTTTTTTGAATCTTTTAAAACTGGTTAATTGTCATTCTCCCAAAATTTTTATATCGGGGATGAGGAAGAAAGTTCCTCCTTCTCCATCTCCTTCATTCTTTCTTTGGTGCATCCTCCAAACCAATCCATGGCCGACTTTATTTCTCCAATCGTTGATATCCTTACTCGTTTGTGCAGTTACTGCTCCAAACGGTCGCATTCAATTCGCGAGCTTGGAGACAATCTCAACTCCCTCAGAAAGGATTTAAATGACCTCAATAATAGGTACCTTGACGTCAAGATGAGGGTCAATACCGTCGAGCAGGATCCAAATCGGGAGATGACTATTAAGAATGAGGTAAGGGGTTGGATACGCGGTGTACAAGACCTACAGAGTGAAGTCCAGGATATTCTGAAGCAATGTGATCAAGAAATACAAGCCACGTGTTTTGGAGGTTGTTGTCCCAAGAATTGTCGATCTAGCTACAGGCTAAGCAAAAGGGCCACCCAGAAGTTGAGTGACGTTAGTGATCTCATGACTAAAGGGAATTTTGATGTTGTAGCAGAGAAGTTTGCTTGTGATCGTTTTGATAAACTTCCCTTGGATGCAACTGTGGGTGTAGAGACAACATTTGAGGAGCTATGTTCATGCTTTGAGAACAACAAGGTGCGCACCATTGGTCTGTATGGAATGGGAGGGGTAGGCAAAACAACTCTGCTTAAGAAATTCAACAATGATTTACTCTCAAAAAAAGCAAACTATGTAGTCATCTGGGTTGTGGCCTCTAAAGATGCAGATGCAAGGAAAATTCAAGATGCAATCAGGAAGAAATTGCATGTCCAAGATGATATATGGAGTAACGAGATGGTGGATGGCAGAACTCTTTTGTTATACAATATCTTAAATGGAAAGAAATTTGTGTTGTTATTGGATGATGTGTGGGAAAGAATTGATTTATTGAAATTGGGGGTTCCTTCCCCAAATTATCATGACTGCAAGATAATATTCACAACTCGTTCGAAAGAGGTATGCGGTCTAATGGGTGCATAGAGGCACATAAGAGTAAAATTATGTAGATAAAGCGTATGAGTTGTTCAAGGAGAAAGTGGGTGAAACTACTCTTGAAAACCCTCATATATTGCATCTTGCAAAGTAAGTGGTGGATGAGTGTCAAGGCTTGCCACTTGCTCTTTATACCGTTAGACGTGCCATGGCTAACAAGGTGACTCCCAATGAATGGAGGCGTAGCATAAAGATTTTGAGGAGTTACCCCTCTAAAGTTCAAGGTATTGTTGATGAGGTCTATCATTTGCTTGAATTTAGCTATGATAGATTGCCATATGCCTACAAATCATGTTTTCGTATTGTGCTCTATTCCCTGAGGACTATAACATTCCAGAAGAAGTGCTTGTTTTGCTCTGGATAGGAGAAGGGTTTTTGGCTGAAGTTGATGATGATATTTATGAAGCACGTAAGCAAGGTGAAGATATAATTTCAAGTCTAAAGTATGCTTGCTTACTGGAAAGTGGCGACTATGAAGGCGCACTCAAGATGCATGATGTGGTGAGGGATATGACTCTCTGGGTATCTTGTGATCATGGAAAAAGCTCTAGGTTCTTTGTCGGTGATCTTTTTGTGATTAGTGGCGATGAAGTATACAATCGAGCGAAGTGGAAAGATGTGGAAAGGCTATCAATGCAGGGCCGGGGTGAAACATTCCCTGACTTCTCGCAAAAACCTCGTTGTCCTAAACTCATTACTCTTCTTATTAGAGAGACTAGCTTACAAGTCTTCCCAACTGAGGTATTTGTCCTTCCAACCACTATCAGAGTACTAAACTTGTCATTGAATAGTGAAATTTCTTATCTACCATTAGCAATTGGAGACTTTGTAAACCTAGATTACATGGACCTATGCTATACTAGAATAACAAAACTGCCTGAGGAGTTGAAGAATTTGAAGAAGCTAAGGTTCTTATTATTGGACGGAATAGTATGGCCGCTTGAATTCCCAAAGCGAGTTATATCAGGTTTGGTATCTCTTCAAGCTTTTAGTTTGAGAAGTAAGTGCCTAACTCCAATAGTTGATGAACTTGTGTTGTTGAAAAAGCTAGAGGTCTTAGGCCATCTTCAAGACATACGCATGTTTGCCTTTGAAATATCCTCTGTTGAAAAAATAATCATCTCCTTAAAATTGCAAAGGTGTATGTGTGATCTAAGTGTTTATGTAAGCTCACCACTCCATGACTTGCTCTCATCACTTGGGAAAATAGAGCACCTTGAAACATTACATGTTGGAGGGCTAAAGAAATCTGAAGCTAAAAATATTCCGATGAGGAGCCCTCTCCCGGGACATAATCAACCAATAATCATGCTTCGGGAGTTGACTATCGATGATTGTCATAATATAATTGACTTGAGTTTTCTTATACATGCTCCAAATCTTGAAAACCTTCTATTGCGAAATTGTGATTCATTGGTGGAAGTTGTAAGTGAAGATCTTGGGACTGAAAGGGTGGAAAGTAGAAATATTTTTTGCAGCCTCACTTGTCTTTATTTGCTATCTCTAAGTAGCTTAAGGAGCATTTGTGGAATGGCATTACAGTGTCCTTGTTTGAAGGAGATTCATGTAACAGAGTGTCCCAATTTGAAGAAGCTGCCATTTAATTCTCATAGTGCTTTGAAAAATCTACAACGCTTTCATGGAGAGTGGTTGGATCAATTGGAATGGGAGGATGAAGCTACCAAACATCTTCTTTTATCAAAATTTGTAAGTGCTTATTAAAACTCCATTTGGGATCTAATAGTAGTAAATATTTTAAGATATAAATATGTTCGTGCTCTATTATACTTGTTGTCTGTTGTGTTCAAGATTTACCATTTTATATGGTACATGATTTTTGCATACAAATTCTCATCTGTATTATATTTAATCAAAAAAGTGCAAATTTCTGATTTACCTGGCGTCGTGAAGATCATCGGCCTTTACTTCTTCGGGTAGCAAATGAGATGCCTCAAAGAAGTGCCCAGGAAAGACCTTTTCGATTTAATGCAGCGTGGGTATTACATGATGACTTTCCTCATGTGGTTAAAAAAGTGTGGCAAACGGATATGGATTGGACAACAAATGTATCTTCCTTTACTTATGCTGTGAATAAATGGAGTTATGATATTTTTGGCCACATTGGAAGGAAAAAACGGCATCTTTTAAATAGATTGGAGGGCTTAAATGTTTCAGTTCAATCATGTTATAATTCTAATGCTTTAGAGAACTTGCAGAAACATATATGGCACAAGTTAGAGGACATTCTTCTTCAAGAGGAACTACTTCAAGCTCAGAAAGCAAAGAGTCAATGGTTTAAATTGGGAGATTGCAATACCAGATTCTTTCATGCCCGTGCTAATGGAAGGAGGAGGCGTAACAAGATTGAGGCTATTAAAAATGATGAAAATAAATGGGTTTACGAAGGTCAGGAAATCAAAGCTCTAGCTCTATCTTTTTACCAGAAGCTTTTTCAAGATGAGGGAGGCTACAAGGAACCTATAAAATATTCGTTCTCTTACCCTCAAATTGACAGTGATCGCTTGCAGGAGATAGGTGGTAAGGTTACCAATGAAGAAATTAAAAAGGCTATTTTTAGTATGGGAGCACTTAAATCTCTAGGACCAGATGGGTTAAATGCTTTATTTTTTCAGCATCAATGGGATACTATTGCTCCTTCTGTTCTGCGCTTTATTTCTGATGCTTTCAGCAATCCCTTGAATATCCGAGAGGTAAATGGTACGTCAATAGTTTTGATTCCGAAGAAAGATCAGCCGGAGATAATCCAGGACTTCAGGCCTATAAGTTTGTGTAATGTTATTTATAAAGCAATTACTAAGGTAGTTGCTAATCGGATCAAGCAAATTCTTGCTGATATAATTGCTCCTAATCAATGTGGTTTTGTGCCAGGTCGATTAAGTTCAGATAACATTATAGTGGCACAAGAAGTGATTCATTCCATGAAGACCATGAAGGGTAAAAAGAGCTATATGGCTATAAAAATTGACTTGGAAAAGGCGTATGACAGGCTTAGATGGGACTTTGTCATTAAATGTCTCCAGGAAATTAACATTCCTCTTCATACTGTTGAACTTATTCAGTAATGCATCAGCACTCCTACCATGCAAGTGCTATGGGAAGGAAGTAGTACAGAAAATTTAATCCTTCTCGCGGGATTAGACAAGGTGATACAATTTCTCCCTATCTTTTTGTTTTGTGTGTTGAAAAGCTAGCCCATTTCATTCAGGAGGAAATTATTCATGGTCATTGGAGGCCTATACGACTAACTAAGAACGGTCCTCCTATCTCCCATTTATTTTTTGCGGATGATATGGTTATATTTGCGGAGGCTTCCATTGATCAGGTTGAAGTTATTAAAAGATGCTTGGCTAATTTTTGTCTAGTATCAGGGCAAAAAGTTAGTATAAGCAATACTAGAGTGTGATTCTCCAAGAATATTCATCACACGAGGGCTCAACAACTTAGTGATCTGTTGGGGATTACTAGAACAAGTGATCTGGGTAAATATCTAGGGGTGCCTTTACATCATGAATGAGTCAATAACCAGACTTATCGTTTTGTGATTGATAAGGTAAAGCATAGGCTCTCTAATTGGAAAACTCAATCTCTCTCATTTGCTGGCAGGAATACCTTAACTAAGGCTGTTATTTCCACTATACCTCTCTATTATATGCAAACCGCAATCTTGCCTGTGAGTACTTGTGCAGAATTAGAAAAACATATGAGGGGTTTTCTTTGGGGATCCAACTCTGAGCAAAAGAAGATTCATTTAGTAGCTTGGGAGGAAATTTGTAAGGAGAAGAGATACGGTGGACTAGGTATGCGTCATTTGGCCTTGCAGAACAAGGCCTTCATGATGAAAGCTAGCTGGGGCCTAGTTACGAATAAAGAGTCTTTATGGGCTCAGGTTGTGAGGAGCAAATACAAATGCGAAAATGATCTTCTACCAACTATTGATAAATCTCGACGAGGATCCCAATTCTGGAAAGGATTGAAAAATAGTTGGGCTCAGGTTGAGAGGGGTTTTGAAAAAGTTATAAATCGCCATGGACAAGAAGTTGTGCGCTAGAAGATGGAGAATCATGGACAGTTCACTATTAAGTCTGCTTATCGCATGTTAAATGATCATGGAGAAATAGATGATTCGATGTGGACTCGATTGTGGAAGATGAGGGTCTCTCAAAGATGCAAAACTTTTATGTGGTTAGCCGTTCAGGATAAGCTTTTGACTAACCATGCTAGACACCGTAGACACCTTAGTAGCTCTCCCATGTGTCAGTGGTGCGCTGGACATGTTGAAGACATGATTCATGTTTTGCGAGATTGCCCTGATGCTCGCTTTGTATGGGATCGTTTAGTAGATCCAAGAAAGAGGAATAGATTTTATGTTCTCGGGCTGGGTGAATGGTGCGAATGGAATCTTAAAGGAAAATATGGGGACCACGAACACCAATGGGGTGAGCTGTTTAATGTTATTTGCTGGGTAATCTGGAAAAGGCGAAATGAACGAATCTTCGATCAGTATGAGTCGCATAGGGAAAGTGTGATTGCTCAAGCTACGGGTATCCTTAGCAGCTGGGGTCGTGCACAGCAATTGCTCCCCCATTCTTCTGCTCTTGCTAACTTTAGAAACATTAGCATTGAGGAGAGTCCTGCAGATGTTAATGTTTGGGTAGATGGTGCGTTCTCGGCAAGAATGGGAGTAGTGGGAAGCGGTGGTATCATCAAAGGTAAGGATGGGCAATGTATTGAAGCTTTTATGTTCAGACCAGATAGGGGAGACAGTCTAGCGGCTGAGCTATGGGGTTGTATTCTTGGTTTGAAGCAAGCTTGGGATCGTGGATTCAAACATGTTCGATTGCATAGTGATTGTGCAGAGGTCTTGTCTGTGATTAATACTGAACAGGTTGAACGTTATAGTAAAGAGGGTCTGATTAGTGAATTGCGCCAAATGCTTGCAAGAGATTGGCAAGTCCATATCCAGCTTATTGGAAGAGACAAGAATGAAGAGGCCGATTTCCTAGCTAAGCGTGCTCTTAGTCTGCCGATGGGGTTACACTTAATTCCAGCTCATCTTGTTCAAAGTTATTTATCGGCCGTTTAAGTTTTTTAGTTGTTTAGTTTTTTTAATCTTCTTATGTATAAAAAAAAAAGAAAAGTGCAAATTTCTTGTTTGGAGAGATAGTTAAATTTATATATTAATTAAATTATTTATAAAAGCTACACTGGATAAGACAGTCTGAATGTGTTTAAGATAATTAATTCAATTATCTGTAAATAAATGATTGGGTAAATGTTGTATTACGTGTTTCTATATCCTTTCAAATTGTATTGTTAAAGTTTGTTGATCTTATGGATGATATGTTCTTTCTCACTCAACTGCTAGATAGGAATAAAATTAGTTTGATCATTATCCATATTAGCATCTTCAATCAAATTAACAATTTGAGATTAGCGTGATTGAATTCTTGCTCCCATTTTACCTCCTCTCCCTTCCTACCAAACACAGGCAAACAGACCATTAAATTGACATTTGGAAATTTTTGGGTAAAAAGAGAGGGGGAGAGAAAGATGAGACAAACAGACCATTAAACTGACTTATGGAAATTTTTGGGTAAAAATAGAGGGGGAGAGAAAGATGAGACACCCATCATGCACATATAATAAAAATAGGGTTGTGTATATAAAAATAAAAATAAAAATAGCGTTAATGAGGAAATTTATTCTGAAAGTTTTCTCTTAAAAATAATGTTGCATTGAAAGTTTTTTTAAGAGTAATATTATTCTAGAAATTTCATATAAGGCAATATTACCCTAGCGGAGTTGGTTTGCTATTGTTGAGAGGAAATCATTGTTGAATTTCTTCAGTGGAGTTGTTTTGCCTACCCCTCCCATTCCATACAAACCATTGCCGTTGGGTTAGTCTCGCCATTTTAACTTTTTTTTTACTGGATTGAAGTACAAATATGCACCTAAAATTTTTTTGTAGGAATAATATTATCTTAAAAGATTTTTTTAGGACTAATGCTATCTTGGAAGTTTTAAAATGGAATAGTGTTATCCTTTACTATTAAAAATGTTGATGGTCTATATCGATTTAAAAATGGAGCAATGTTGCATTGAAAGTTAAGAATGTTAACTGAATGGAACAATATTGCTAATTGGGCTTGTTTGGATAGTCCATTGGGAGAACGGACACAGATTCCGAGGTAAATATGTGAGAGGAATTTTGTGTCGATAAGCGCAGGAATGGCTTTTAGAAAGGCAAACGACCTCAGCAAAACAACTTCGCTAAAGAAATTCAACAATGATTTCCTCTCAACAATAGCAAACCATATATCATCTGGTTTGTGGCTTCTAAAGATGTAGATCGAGGAAAATTCCACGATGCCACTAGGAAGAAATTACACGTCCAAGATGATATTTGGAATAACGGTGGATGACAGAGCTCTTTTGTTATACAATATCTTAAATGGAAAGAAATTTGTGCTGCTATTGGATGATGTGTGGGAAGAAAGAAAGAGATATGTGGCCTAATGGGTGCACAGAGATGCATAAAGGTAAAATGCCTTGCACCAGATAAAGTATTTGAGTTGTTTAAGGAGAAAGTAGGGGAAACAACTCTTGAAAACACTCATATCTGATCTCGCAAAACAAGTGGTGGATGAGTGTCAAGGGTTGCCACTTGCTCTCTGTACTGTTGGACGCGCCATGGCTAATAAGGTGACACCCACTGAATGGAGGCGTACTATAGAAATTTTGAGGAGTTATTCCTTGAAGGTTCAATGTATCGTTGAAGATGTCGACTACTTGCTTGAAGAATTGGATGGTTATGAAGCTGCGTATATTCGGTGGAGCTCAATTTGGGAACACGAACATATAATTAGCCTTTGCAAGTTGATTCTCAAGGGATGTCAAAATATACTTGATTTGAATCGCCTTATACAAGCTCCAAACCTTGAATTCGTCGAATTAATTAGTTGATATTCGCTGGTGGAAGTTATAAGTGAAGATTTTGGGACTGCTGAGACTGGGAGGGTGAAAAGCAATCTTTTTTCCAGCCTGACCCATCTTGTTTTGCTATATCTGAATAACTTAAGGGGCATTTGTAGAATTCCACTACAGTTTCCTTGCTTGAAGGAGATTCAAGTGGCAGGCTGCACCAATTTGAAGAAGCTGCCATTTAATTCTCAGAGTTCATTGAAAAATCTGCAACGCTTTAAAGGAGTTCCCAAGTGCTGGAAGAATAAATTGGGATGGGAAGATGAAGCTACCAAGCATCTTCTTTCATCAAAATTTGAGAGGGTTTAATTCCCATAGGAAGACATTCACCATCTTCCGAATTTTGAAGGTATATTGTTCCTCCCAAGTATGTTGAGCTTTATAGTAAACTTATTCTCACTCCTATGCAAATGATAATGCTTTTTTTTTTTGGATGAAGGAGGTAATTTTAGGCAGGGGGTTGGGCTCACCCACAAGCCAAGGGCAGGGTGAAATCTCCCTTCCTCTTTAGGTCATACCAATGTCGGGCAGGGTGAGCCGTCAATTACCCTTAGGCGTTTACCTTAAGCACCCAGGAGCTAGGATGCCTCCCCAAGCGCCGCGACTGGAGCCACAACAAAGTGACCTTCCCAGGTATCGAACCCTCTCCCTTTGGTGAGAGTGTCCGATACCTTCGCCAGTTGAACCTACGGACGATGGGTAAATGATAATGCTTTCTGATTGAACCAATTGCTGCATGCATATAAATATTTATCATGTGACTATTATATCTGTGAATAATTTATTTTCCCAAAATTTCATATGGATTCTTGCATCTTGAATTTCACACATTTTCGAAATTTGCTGAATTCTTAATTAAAGTATGTATAGCATATATCACCATAAAAGAGTACAAATATCAGCATGTAAGAAAATATTAATTAAACTTGTTTGTGCTCAATTATTTGGTTAATAGAATTTCTCCAGGTTGCTGTTTCCTGGAAGTGGGTATTGTGCCCTTTGTCTTGTTTTAGCTTGTGCCTTTGTATGGTATGTTTCTATTATTTAATTAAAAAAGTTTAAATATTTATACAACGATTAATTAAAATTCATGTCCACCTGCTACAATATCCTTTTTTTTATCAGGAGCCTTCACTAATTAATTTTCCCCCACTTAAGCTTGCATGCAGGGATTAATCATTCTGGAAAGAAAGTGTTGCTATCGTATCTGATCGTGTTTTTACGTAACCTTTCAAGTACTTTCTATCGACATGACAACATTGTTTATCCATAAACAGCATCATAAAATTGTGTATTATGTATTTTCTTTTGAAATATAAAAATGTTTATATTAAAATTTAATTAGATTTTATCAACATTTTATTGGATAATCACTCTTTAAATCTGTTGAGTTGGTATTTTTCGTTACATGAAATTTATGGTGTTAAGATTAAAGAACTAAAAGTATGCATTTTAAACTTGAGAGAATAAATTGAAACTTAATGCAAACTTGGGAGGTTAAATTTGTATTTTAGCCAATACAAAAATTTCAACCGTGAAAAAGATTATTCTAATTCAAGAAAAAACAGGTATTATGACTCTCAAAATGATAGTTTCAAAATCATATCTGACATCATCTTTGAAAACATGATATCAAGAGTTTACAAATCCTTTTTATGAAAACAAAGCCTAGAAATGAATGGCAATTGCACATCCTTTTTATGAAAACAAAGCCTAGAAATGAATGTCACCAAGTTTATGTGCGAATTTGCTGTGTTACGGTGACAGCCACTTTTCTGGAAGCACTTGAATCATCCAAACCGATCACCATAGTTTGAAGTAAGATAAGGGGCCTGTTTGGTAACGCTCAGCTTATTTTCATAAGCACGTTCAACAGTGTTTTTCCGCAAAACGAGACAATCTCCTCCACATATTTGCATCGACTTATGTGAATAAGTACTTATAAGTGGCTTATGGCAGTTTGTTAAACGGACCCAAGATGTAAGGTAAACAATAAACTTTTGAAGTGATTAAAAATAGTTGTAAGTAATGTTAAAATAACTATCAATTTTATTAGTCAAATTGCAGCACCTGTCTTCCCCTTTTAGAAACTCTTTGGGGGAATTTATCTTTTTGTCGAAATATTATCTTTTTGTAAGATAAACAATAAACTTTTGAAGTGATTAAAAGATGAAAGAAGGGGTTGATGTCAGACTTGATGGTTTGATAGGACTGGAGAGTGAGGAAGAGAGTGAATGGTTGAAATTCAAATGTGATATCGTTGATATCCTCATTTGTTTGTGTGGTTATTGCTCCAAACGGGCAAGAGAATTTTATATTGGGGACGAGGAAGAAAGTTCCTCCTTCTCCATCTCCTTCTTTCTTTCTTTGGTGCATCCTCCAAACCAATCCATGGCCGACTTTATTTCTCCAATCGTTGATATTCTCACTCGTTTGTGCAGTTACTGCTCCAAACGGTCGCATTCAATTCGCGAGCTTGGAGACAATCTCAACTCCCTCAGAAAGGATTTAAATGACCTCAATAATAGGTACCTTGACGTCAAGATGAGGGTCAATACCGCCGAGCAGGATCCAAATCGGGAGCTGACTATTAAGAATGAGGTAAGCGGTTGGATGCGTAGTGTACAAGACCTACAAAGTGAAGTCCAGGATATTCTGAAGCAATGTGATCAAGAAATACAAGCCACATGTTTTGGAGGTCGCTGTCCCAAGAATTGTCGATCTAGCTACAGGCTAAGCAAAAGGGCCACCCAGAAGTTGAGTGACGTTAGTGATCTCATGACCAAAGGGAATTTTGATGTTGTAGCAGAGAAGTTTGCTTGTGATCGTTTTGATAAACTTCCCTTGGATACAACTGTGGGTGTAGAGACAACATTTGAGGAGCTATGTTCATGCTTTGAGAACAACAAGGTGCGCACCATTGGTCTGTATGGAATGGGAGGGGTAGGCAAAACAACTCTGCTTAAGAAATTCAACAATGATTTGCTCTCAACAAAAGCAAACTATGTAGTCATCTGGGTTGTGGCCTCTAAAGATGCAGATCCAGGGAAAATTCAAGATGTAATCAAGAAGAAATTGCATGTCCAAGATGATATTTGGAGTAACAAGACGGTGGATGATAGAGCTCTTTTGTTATACAATATCTTAAATGGAAAAAAATTTGTGCTGTTATTGGATGATGTGTGGGAAAGAATTGATTTGTTGAAATTGGGGGTTCCTTCCCCAAATGATCATGACTGCAAGATAATATTCACAACTCGGTCGAAAGAGGTATGCGGCCTAATGGGTGCACAGAGGCACATATGAGTAAAATGCCTCACACCAGATAAAGCGTATGAGTTGTTCAAGGAGAAAGTGGGTGAAACTACTCTTGAAAACCCTCATATATTGCATCTTGCAAAGCAAGTGGTGGATGAGTGTCAAGGCTTGCCACTTGCTCTTTGTACCGTCGGACGTGCCATGGCTAACAAGGTGACTCCCAATGAATGGAGGCGTAGCATAGAGATTTTGAGGAGTTACCCCTCTAAAGTTCAAGGTATTGTTGATGAGGTCTATCACTTGCTTGAATTTAGCTATGATAGATTGCCAGATGCCTACAAATCATGTTTTTCGTATTTTGCTCTATTCCCTGAGGACTATAACATTCCAGAAGAAGTGCTTGTTTTGCTCTGGATAGGAGAAGGGTTTTTGGCTGAAGTTGATGATGATATTTATGAAGCACGTAAGCAAGGTGAAGATATAATTTCAAGTCTAAAGTATGATTGCTTACTGGAAAGTGGTGACTATGAAGGCACACTCAAGATGCACGATGTGGTGAGGGATATGACTCTCTGGGTATCTTGTGATCATGGAAAAAGCTCTAGGTTCTTTGTCAGTGCTCCTTCTGTGAGTAGTGGCCATGAAGTATACAATCGAGCGAAGTGGAAAGATGTGGAAAGGCTATCAATATGGGGTGAAACATTCCCTGACTTCTCGCAAAAACCTCGTTGTCCTAAACTCATTACTCTTCTTATTAGAGAGACTAGCTTACAAGTCTTCCCAACTGAGTTATTTGTCCTTCCAACCACTGTTAGAGTACTAGACTTGTCATTGAATAACGAAATTTCTTATCTACCATCAGCAATTGGAGACTTTGTAAACCTAGAATACATGGACCTATCCTATACTAGAATAGCAAAACTGCCTGAGGAGTTGAAGAATTTGAAGAAGCTAAGGTTCTTGTTGTTGGACGGAATAGTATGGCTGCTTGAATTCCCAAAGGGAGTTATATCAGGTTTGGTATCTCTTCAAGCATTTAGTTTGAGAAGGAAGTGCCTAAATCCAATGGTTGATGAACTTGTGTTGTTGAATGAGCTAGAGGTCTTAGGCCATCTTCAAGACATACGCATGTTTGCCTTTGAAATATCCTCTGTTGAAAAAATACTCATCTCCTCAAAATTGCAAAGGTGTATGTGTGATCTAGTAGTTTATGTAAGCTCACCACTCCATGACTTGCTCTCATCACTTGTGAAAATGGAGCACCTTGAAACATTAAGTGTTGGAGGATCAAAGGAATCTGAAGCTGCAAATAATCCGATGAGAAGCCCTCTCTGGGGACATAATCAACCTATAATCATCCTTCGGCAGTTGACTATCGGTGATTGTCATAATATAATTGACTTGAGTTTTCTTATACATGCTCCAAATCTTGAATACCTTCTATTGCGAAATTGTGATTCATTGGTGGAAGTTATAAGTGAAGATCTTGGGACTGAGAGGGTGGAAAGTAGCAATATTTTTTGCAGCCTCACTTGTCTTTATTTGCTATCTCTAAGTAGCTTAAGGAGCATTTGTGGAATGGCATTACAGTGTCCTTGTTTGAAGGAGATTCATGTAACAGAGTGTCCCAATTTGAAGAAGCTGCCATTTAATTCTCATAGTGCTTTGAAAAATCTACAGAGCTTTCATGGAGAGTGGTTGGATCAATTGGAATGGGAGGATGAAGCTACCAAACATCTTTTATCAAAATTTGTAAGTGCTTATTAAAACTCCATTTGGGATCTAATAGTAGTAAATATTTTAAGATATAAATATGTTCGTGCTCTATTATACTTGTTGTCTGTGTTGAAGATTTACCATTTTATATGGTACATGATTTTTGCATACAAATTCTCATCTGTATTATATTTAATCAGAAAAGTGCAAATTTCTTGTTTGGAGAGAGAGTTAAATTTATATATTAATTAAATTATTTATAAAAGCTACACTGGATAAGACAGTCTGAATGTGTTTAAGATAATTAATTAAATGATCTGTAAATAAATGATTGGGTAAATGTTGTATTACGTGTTTCTATATCCTCTCAAATTGTATTGTTATGTTATTCTTTAATTTCAAATACATTTTATTGTAACATATTGTTAGTGTATTGTTTGAGTTCCAAGACTGTTTAACAACTTTTGATTTTGATTCTTATTCTTATATTTAATATTGAAGTTAAATATTAATATCTTTGTGAAACAATAAAATCCAAAACTACAGGCATAAAATTTAAAGCATCAAAACCGAAATTTATGAAAACTAAAGCCATTAATCCAATATTAGTAATGCTTTATGCAACATCTTTTGTTATCTATCAACATCATATTTTCTGAACTCTAGTAGTGACCAGTGACCAGCTGGTAAAGACGACTTGGCCAAAAAAAGACAGCTATAAAGGACCCGCTTGTTCTCACTTTGTCATCTTTTTCACTACCAGCTAGTGATATATATTAAAGACGGCTCGATTCATTCCTCCTTCAATTCATGGTTCTAGGTTCAATTGTTTTTTTAACTGGCAAACAATAGATTTGTTTGGTTAGTCCGTATGGGTAACCGAAATATATTCCTACGTTTATCGAGACAAAATTCATCTCATATATTTACCTCAAAATTTGTGTCCGTTCTTCTAACGGGCTATCCAAACAAGCCCAATAACGGTTATCGAGCATGTAACCTTCCATTTGAAAGATATTACATCATTAAACTATAAAGTCTTAGTTTGGGTTCAATTGTTTTGCCTTCTATATTTATATCAATAAATCAATTTTTATATTTATTCTGGAAGGTGTATGAAAATTAAAAAGAGATGGAAATTAAATATTAACCGAATTACTTAATATATATATTGACTAAAACCAAAAATATCGAACATCCTACTACTGCGGATATTAATTTTGGTGGATTCAATGTTCATTTATTGTGCTAAGAAAGTTGTTTACTCACGGTATATTTTGAAAGAATGAATTACTAAATTTTAAAAATGAACTTTAGATTTTAAATAAAAAAAGTTGTTACCAAGTTAAGGCCTGAAGATAAAAAGTAAAAGTGCTAGAAGTACAGGAATCAAAATCTTTTTATCATACCCCAGCCTGCGGCTGATGACCAGCACTTTGGTGGTTGGCATTCTAGAAACGATTGTGAAGATTGGGGAGAATAGGAAACGTTATTTCAGGACAAACCCACGTGAGATCACGTGCTTTTCTCCATGTTTCTTGACAAGTCAAACTTCTGTTTTTTTTGCTAGTCAAACTTCTGTTTATTTGATCATTTAAATTAAAAATATATTTTAATCATATATCTAATACAGTTATTTTACTTAACGGAATATGATAACACAATCAACATTTTGTAATTAAATGATTCTAAAATAAACTTAAATATTGATTATTTAATATGCTTATTTTATATTTTGAAATTTAATAATATTTTATTAGCATTTAATTACATAATCATCATTTAAATTTGTTAGGTTATTATTTTCTGTTAAATAAAATTATGACTTTAATAATAGAGAACTAAAATGCATTTTTTTTAAACTTAGGCAATTTAATGTAATTTCAAAGTAAATTATCATGTATTTTTCCTTGCGTAGCCGTCATGTTTTAGATAAGCTTCGATTGCCAGCTCAGTATTAAATTTTAGTCCCAGCCACTTTAAAAAAAATATTGAGTCAATACTAATTAAGCTTCATGCAACATCTTTTTTATCTTTAACATATTTTATGAACTCCAGTGACGAGTGACAGCTGATAAGGATCCGAAGCAAAAACAAAAAAAAGCAAAAAGAAGAAAAACAAGACAGCTGGCCTCTTCCTCACGTTCTTCAAACTCCAAATAATATTTTCGGTAAGTAATATAAAACAATGAATAATATTAAATAATATTTAGTTGACTTGAATTTACAAAATACATGCCTAACGCTCCACCCACTCTCAAACCTTTTAAAAACAATTATATATTAAATACACACATATTATAACAGGTTTAAGTTTATACTTTTATATTATTGTTAATTAGTATTTGGGCCCAAGTTTCACAAGAATTAATTAAACATAGAATATGTTGTTCAGTCTAAGATCACTACTAAAAAATATCATTTAGCGACGGAAAAATCCATCACTAAATAGCCAGTTTCTTTCAAAAAATTTTCATTTAACGACGGAAATCCGTCGCTAAATCGCATTTTTTTAGTAGTGGATGTTTAAGTGAGCTTTAAATTTAATAAAAATAAATTCAACAATTTCATTTTAACTCAACCAAATCTACTTTTACATAAATATTATTTTTTTCGTCAAAATATTAGTTTCTTTCACAAGTAAGGCCATCCATCAAGTCCAATAAAATCAAAGAAGATACGAAGAATTGAGGAGCTGTTTAAATTTTGGACAAAATTTTACGGAAATTTTTGTACGATTGGGCTTTCAGTTTGGGATGTTTGGATTAATGTTTATAAAAATTGAGTTTTTTTTATACATTATAAAAATTGAGTTTTATCGCACCTACATTTGTAAATTAAAGCTGGAAGAAAAGTAAATTAATAAATGTAATTTATATTCTTCAATTTGGACTCTTAGTCCTAGGATTTAGGAGCTGTGGATTCGAAAAGGCAGGGGAGGCCAAATTTTGTGTGAGTTGAATTTTAAAAAATGAGGAGGTGCGAATATAAAATTTTAAAAAACATAAGATGGAAGATCAAAAAAAAATTAATTGAAATTTCTTAACTCCATTTCTCTATTTTTCTACATCTTACAAACAAAAAATTTCTCCCACCCCATTTTAATGGCTTTTTTACCTACATACAGTGAAAAAAGTTAACAAAATCATTTTTATTTACTAATGGTAAATGGCATAAAAACACTTATTAATCCCTTTTGCAACAAAGGCATAGAGACACCACATTAGAAAAGATGTTAATATTATACACTTGTTAATCCTTTAGGAGAATTTGCTAATAATACCTTTGGAACTTTGGTTTTTGTAGGATTTAATTAAACATAAACACTTTAAAGGAGATCTAGTGAAAAACATGAAAAAATTTGTTATTTTATTGATGTTGTTGTTACTATAAAAAAGTTATCAATCAACACATTAGAACAACAAAGTTGCTGCAACAAAAAAGTTGCTAGTAATGGTCTTATTTAACAAAAAGTTAAGCAAAGTGAAAAACACGTTTAACAGTGTTTTTTATAAAATGAGGTAATCCTCTTCACATATTTATCTCAACTTATGTAAAAGTACTTATCTACTGCGTTCCTAAACCAGTTCCATGTACATTTATTAATCCTTCTCAAAAATTGTCGAAGTCATTGAATTGTCAAAAATAGTTATTTTCTTTATTCACAAGGTGGTATTTATCTATCATTATCCTATTTTTTAAGGATTTTAGTTTATTTTTACTCTCTCTCTCCTGTAAGATTACTTTATCGTCTTTACTCTCTTTATTGTCACGTCACTCTATCTCATCTGACATTTTCATTTTTCTAAAGATAAAAAAATAGTTAAAATACCTATTACATTTTACAAAAATGTAAAAATACATTTATTCTACCAAAATACACGTCAATATGTAAAATAAAGGGAGATTTTAAAGTTTCATGGAACGAAGTTATTTAAAAAAAGGTTTTAAGAGTTGTCAATGGTAGCTGCTTCACTTGTCAATGGTGCTCCTCGACTTGTCATTGACAATTTCTTGGGACCTTTTCATAAATAACTTCCTTCCATGGGATCTTAGAATAAATCTCTCTAAACACAGCTTCTGGGAGGGTAAAAGCATGTTACAATATTTGCTGAAAGCCGTGGATAATTATTTTTTACAATTTACAAGATAAATATGTAAAAAAATTTATCTCTATTTATAAAAAATATTATTAGATGTGTGTTTGGGAGCCAAACATTCTTCAAAAACAGACACATTAGCCTGTTCGGCACTCTTTTTTTTTTTCCCGTAAAATGCATTAAGACTGAAGAGCTACTTTTTTTGTCAAGCATCTTCCAGTGAAACGAAAAGCTCCTTATGGAAAGACTTGTGAAAAACCCAAAAAACTCCTTAGAAGTCAGAGCATTTGGTGATACATGGCCATTGACTGCATGCCTCATAATGATACACATTTTTATTTTTTTTTACAAGTTCCTTAAATTTAAGGACAATATGAGAAGAGGACGGTGAGTCGATAGATGAAGTGTTTGAAAATTCCGTTGGGAGAAAGGAGTTTACAGATTTAGAGGTATTTTACGGATTTCGAGATGATTTTACGGATTACGAGATGATTTTTACATATTTCGAGATGATTTTTATCTTGACTTGCACGAAGAGGGAAAAAAGACATTTCTCCCTTGTCATTTAGTCATGGATTCATATGACAAATTATAAAATAAGTTTTATCATTTTATTTTTTGGCCTGAATTTTATAATTTTATATTTAGGAGGAATTACACCAACCTTTTATTTTATCATTTATTTTTCTAATTTTATCATAATATATAAAATAATATATATATATATATGTGTGTGTGTGTGTGTGTGTGTGAATGTATAATATTCAATGAAGTGTATGTCATTTTAAGGAATTTATCTAAACATCATTCTAGACAAAAGTGATTTTCCAAACATCCAACATAATGTGATTTTCTAAAATGCATTCTACACAAAATTGAACTTTTCAAAATGCATTATGGATAAAAGTCACTTATCCCAAGGCTTACCCAAACAGACCCACATTATTGTTAACCGCATTTTTTAATCCTTCCCCAATGGTGTGCAAAGACCGAATTGCACCGGATAACACCCAACCCTATGTATAGTCTGAAAATATTGGTTTAAAAAAATTCAGTATATAGTCTAGTCTGAGGCAGACATAATCCGAAATTTATCTAAACTTTAATGGGTTAGACTGAACAATCAAGCTGGTTGATTTATTCGGAAAAAAATTAAAAAGTGAAAGAGTTTACGAGAAGTAGGGAAGAGATAAGATGGAAGAGGTTATTGCTATCATTTGATATCCACATTTGCTTATGCGGTTATTGCTCCAAACGGGCAAGAAAATTTGATAGGACTAGGGAGTGAGGAAGACAGTTTCTCCTTCATTCTTTCTTTGGTGCATCCAAACCAATCCATGGCTGACTTTATTTCTCCAATTGTTGATATCCTCACTCATTTGTGCGGTTACTGCTCCAAATGGGGAGATTCAATTCGTGATCTTGGAGACAACCTCAAGTCTCATCTAGGTTGGCAATTGAGGTGTAAAAATACCCTTGAAGATGCTACTTGTTTTAATCTTAGCTGATAGTAGAGGAAAGGGAAGAAAAAACTGTCAGCCTACTTTTTTTTTTTTGTAAAGTCTGGGTAATATTATAGGGATTCAAACATTGATTCACTACATTTTAATGGATTATCTCTTCCATTAGGTCAATTCCTAGTGGCACATCGACCCATTTTTAATTGTATGAATTTTTGTTAACATGACTTGACTCATTCCTTCTTATAATTTTGATTTAACAAGTTTGTTGATCTTATGGATGATACGTTCTTTCTCACTCAACTGCTAGATAGGAATAAAATTAGTGCGATCATTATCCATATTAGCATCTTCAATCAAATTAACAATTTGAGATTAGCGTGATTGAATTCTTGCTCCCATTTTACCTCCTCTCCCTTCCTACGTACCAAACACAGACAAACAGACCATTAAACTTGGGGTGTTTAGCAAAGCTTCTGAACACCCCAAAAGCACGTTCAACAGTGTTTTTCCGCAAAACGAAATAATCTTCTTCACACATTTACCTCGTAAATAGTAAAAGCATTTATCCACCGCTTTCACAAACGGACCCACTGACTTTTGGAAATTTTTGGGTAAAAAGAGAGGGGGAGAGAAAGATGAGATACCCATCATGCACGTGTAATAAAAATAGGGTTGTGTATATAAAAATAAAAATAAAAATAGGGTTAACAAGGAAATTTATTCATAAAGTTTTCTCTTAAAAATAATGTTGCATTGAAAGTTTTTTTAAGAGTAATGTTATTCTAGAAATTTCATAATAAGGCAATATTACCCCAAAAGTTTTATAATATAGCAATGTTGTCCCATTCAGTTAACATTCTAACTTTCAATGCAACATTGTTCCATTTTTTAAATCGATACAGACCATTAACATTTTTAGTAGTAAGGGATAACACTACTCCATTTTAAAACTTCCAAAATAGCATTACTCCTAAAAAAATTTTAAGATGATATTATTCTTATAGAAAATTTTAGATGCATATTTGTACTTTAATCCAGTAAAAAAAGTTAAAATGGCGAGACTAACCCAACGGCAATGGTTTGTATGGAATGGGAGGGGTAGGCAAAACAACTCCACTAAAGAATTCAACAATGATTTTCCTCTCAACAATAGCAAACCAACTCCGCTAAAGGTCGGCACCATTGGTTTGTATGGAATGAGAGGAGTAGGCAAAACAACTTTGCTAAAGAAATTCAACAATGATTTACTCTCAGCAGTAGCAAGCCATATAGTCATCTGGTTTGTGGCTTCTAAAGACGTAGATCCAGGAAAATTTCATGATGCCATTAGGAAGAAATTACACGTCCAAGATGATATTTGGAATAACGGTGGATGGCAGAGCTCTTTTGTTATACAATATCTTAAATGGAAAGAAATTTATGCTGTTATTGGATGATGTGTGGGAAGAAAGAAAGAGGTATGCAGCCTAATGATGCACAGAGAGCTTATTATGCTCTGGATAGCGGAAGGTTTTCCGACTGAATTAATATATATGAGGCATACAAGCAAGGGGACGATACAATTTCAAGTATGATGTATGCTAGCTTATTGGAAAATGGTGAGAAAGAGAACACAATTAAAATGCATGATATGATAAGAGACGTGGCTTTCTGGGTAGCTTGTGATCACGAGAAGAAGACTAGATTCTCCGTGAGAGATTGTTCTGATACTAATGGCCTTGACGTATACAATCGTGAAAAGTTGAAAGAGGTAGAAATTCTATCACTGTGGGGCAGTGATAGAATGATCACGAACTTGCCACAAAAGCCTCATTGTCCGTTAGTTGAGAGTATGTTTAAAATAAATATATCAATAACTTTTTTTTTCAGTAGAGTAAATGTTCGTTCGTTGAACTCCCAAAATCAAGTAAAAAAATAGTTTTGTATAAGTCGAGATAAAATTTTTTTTATATAATTGTTTGAAACTTTATAAAATATTTTAAAACAAACTAATCCAAAACATTCATTAATATTCCCTCCAATGATTTTTATAAAATCCTTTTAATAGAATTATGCATTTTATAAAAATTAGTTACAATTAATTTAAAGTAATAAATATATGAGAAATATTTTTTTAAATATACTCTTATGTATAAGTGACAAGTAAGGTAAAGTGTTAGTGATGAGAAAAATGATGAAAGAGAATGTATGGATGGGGAGAAAAAGTATAGTCAATAAGGGATAAAATACTGTCCTCGGCTTAATATTCTTGTAATTTAAATAATTGATATGATTCATTAATCATATTACCAAAAAAATGCCATTTAACAATAGATCACATTACCAGAAAAATACCATTTAGTAACGGAAAATCCGTCGCTAAATAGCTATTTTCCGTCGCTAAAATGAGAGTCACTAATATTTTCCGTCGCAAAATAGAAATTCTTTTTTTATGAAAAATAGCAATTTAGCGATAGATTTTTCCGTCGTTAAATGACATTTTTCTGGTAGTGTCATATAGCACCGTAAATTTTGGTTCATATTGATATATAAAAGCTACTGTGAATTTGGTCCAATTTCGTTTTTCATATTACAGAAAATTAGTTGGCCAATTTATGGAAAATTCATGAAATAATTAGAATTGAGTATTTTTTTACTATATTAATAATGTACAAATTGTATGATTCATTCATCGTATAGTATTGTACTATACATAAAAAACATGTATATTATAATTATTAATTAAAAGTTAATGAATAGTATATAAATTCTTATCATAACCCCAACAGTTCCAGGAAATTATTATCATAATTAAATTAAAATAAAAGGAAAATATGACCAGGGGAGAATGGACTTACTGTGGTTCCATCATTCCTCCCTTAGCCGCACTCTCAGAGTGGATGTCCTCTATCACTTCGTCGGCCACTTGAATTGCCAAAATCTAGTTTACTAACCTAAGTTTTTTTTTTATACCTTTTTTTTTCTCTTTCCTATTTTTTGTCTCTTTTTCTTTCTTATTTTCATCTTTTCTACCCACTTTTTTGCCTCGGAATCCGTAAAAGCTATCACTTCCCAAATATAAATCACTTTTTAAAATCTAGTTTTTACCTCGAATTCTGTAAAACATAAGTTTTAAATCTGGTTTCTAAACATGCCCCACAGGTTCAAACCACTGATCAGGTCCCTCAACATTCTCTGCCATATCTCGCTGGGTGTCCTACTCGATTATAGGATCCGAGAGCTCGATTTGCCCAGCCAATTTTTCCGCAGAAGCTCGCGTCTCCTGATCATTGGGATCCATTTGGGCTTCGAGAATAATAGGTGTGACGTTAGGCCCATCCTTTTCTTGCTCCAGCTGTGCTTCTAGTGAGCCAAAACCACTTAGTGATCCAATCACTACATTATGGGCCCGAGCTGTTTTCTTTTCAATATTAGTGATAGACCTTGGGCCTTAGTGAACCGCCGCCCTTCCTTCTCTCTGTGGTCTCCATTTCGCGTTCTGTAGAGCTTTCTTTTTTGTGGTCCACTCCAATGTGGGGCCTATTAACAGGTTGGCCCACTGTAATCTTATATGCCTTGATGGATTGGAAGACATTAAGGGTGTTGATAAAATCATACACTTGGATGATAATTAATATTATAATAATTACATTTATATATTTAAGTAGCATTTATATTTTATTTCTATCTTGTTTCTTTTAAATTTTTTAATGTAATTTTGTTTCTTTAATGAAGAATATAGAGAATTATCATCATATGGTTGAACATATGTCTGGTAAACAGTGCTATAACAAGCACGATATTGAAAAACAGAAATTATTTTTCTCATATAATGATGAGATATGCAAATATAAATACAATAACAGGTAATACAAAAATTACTGAAGTCTCCAGAATAGCTACAATTGTATTACCCAAAGGAATAAAGCTTGTTATAAATGATGCATTGTTTTCTATTAAATCTCAAAGAAATCTATTAAGCTTTAAAGATATTCGATGCAATGTGTATCATATTGAGACAATTAATTATAGGATAAACATTTGTATGTTACAAATATTATATCGGGAAAGAAATGCAACTTAGAAAAAAATTATCGAGGGAAAATGACAAATAAGTCCCATGCAAGCAAAAAATGAATGAAATGTCCCAAAGATTAAAAAAATTATCATAAGGTCCCATGAGTAACTGCTGAGGTTGTCATTAACAACCTCAGGAGCTTTCATTAACAACCTCAGCAGTTACTCTTGGGACCTCATAATAATTTTTTGAATCTTTAAGATCATTTTGTGGTTAATTCCCTTCTATGGGACTTGTGTGTCATTTTCCCAATTATTAACACTATTTTCTGGTTTGTACTATACAACCATTAGTACCATTGAGACAAATGTTATAATAAACTAGAAAGATGTTGATAAAGATATATTTACAGTTTGGCATGATCGGTTGGACCATCCTGAATCATCTATGATGAATTTAATGATTGACATGCAATAGTAAGCCAACAGCTTACTGATGAATTTAATCCATGTCATGAGATAGTAAACTAGAAGTTTACTGTTTAATACAAGAAAACAGTTTAATAAGATAAACCAGAAGTTTATCAATGAATTCAATGTTTGCCATGACTGGTTAGACTATCCCGATTCAATTGTGATGCGAGAAATGATTAAGAATAAATGTGGATATACCATGAAGTGTATATTGATACCACAATTTCTCATATGCTACATGTTACAAGGGAATATGTATTATTATGTCCTCATAAAGTTAAATGTAATGTGAGTTACTCACATTCTCAAAACATACACATGAATATATTTGTGGGACGGTAAACCCACATGGTGAACCATTTAGTTACCACATGATTTTAATTAATGCATCAACTAAATGGTCTCACGATTGTTTATCATCTTCTTGCAACCTGAAGTTTGTAAGATTCTTTACTCAATGAATATGGTTAAGAGTATAATATCCTGATTATCTAATTGAAAATGCTAGTGCTAATGAATTTACTTCACTAGCTTTAATGAGAATTGCACGTCCCTTAGAATTGATTTGGACATCTTGAATTTTATGTTCATACGCAAAATAGACTAGTAGAATTATTGGTTAAATGATTGCAACCTATTTATATGAGATATAATCTCCTATATTTTATTCAGGGACTGGTCATTTTTGCATGCAGCAGCATTTATTCGCATAAGGCCTATAAGTTAACATAAAATATACCATTATAATTGGTTTCTGGTCAAGAACCAAATATTTTCCATCTCATAATTTTTGGTTGTGATGTATATGTTCTCATTGCTCCACCATAACGCACAAAGATGGGTCATCAAAAGAGATTGGAAATCTATGTAGGCTTTGTATCTCATTCAATAATGAAGTATATTGAACCATTAACTGGAGATTCATTTATGGCACAATATACCGATTGTTATTTTGATGAGACACTATTCCCATTGTTAGAGGGAAAAAATAAGCATCTGGATAAAGCTAAAGATAAGTAGAAATAAATTACGTGAAATACCTTATCACTTACTCATCCAGATCCTCGAACAAAACAATGTGAGCAAGAAGTTCATTTGCAAAATATTGTAATGAAACTGCCAGATGCATTTACTGATATGGTATAGATGAGTTTTTTTACGAAAAGGAAATGACAAAAATGAATCCGTGAGGTATAAAACACAACTTGTAGCACAAGGTTTTTGGTAAAAATCAGGAATATATTATGAGGAGACTTATTCTCCTATAATGGATGCAATTACTTTCAGATCAGTCAGGCGATGTATCAAAAACTTGACATGCATTAATGGATATTGTTACAATATATGAAAACTTCTGAATGCTTCATATCTGTATGGATCATTAGATAGTGAAATTTATATGAAAATTCATGAAAGCATCAAATTGCTAAAGGGCTGTGAGGATTCACATGCAGAGGTCCCTGTATGGATTGTGTAACATCCCATTGTTAAAAGAAAGAAAGAAAGGGGCAGAGTTTGCGTGCATGGATGGTTGAAGGAGGAATTGATGGGAAATGAAAGAAAAGAAAGAATAAGGGAGAAAGAAAAAAAATTTTAAAAAAATAATATGTACTCTGCAGAGGAGATAATAAAAAGGGAATTGGTTGGCGGCATTAATTGTGCCCCCAACCGTGACAATTGTAGGGGTGTCATAAATACCCCCACATGCAACACAATCTCACACACACACATCCAAAAGAGAGAGGAACAGCGGGCAAAGGGAAGGAGAGGGAGAGCGTGAGAGAAAGCAAGAGAGAGGGGAGAGTTCAAGAAGGTGTTTTCCAATCTCAAAGTTCAACTGCTGGAATTATTTAGGTAAGTAAAATGATTTATTTTCAGTAAACTTCCTTTATAAGAGTTGTTCTAAATATTTTTCTCTTTCTAATGGTAGTAATATATTGTTGGTTAGAGAATATTTTTGTTTTCTGACATTTTTCTAGTTAGAGTTTTTTTGGTATAAGACTATATATTAGTAGAGAAAATTCTACTATTGATGTTTATGTGAGTAGAATTATTTATTTGATATATGAATTATTTTAGAAACTATTTATCTATTTTATTATTGTATATGGTTTCTAAAATATAGGATATTTGACCTATTAAAGTTGAGTTAAATATTTTATTTGATATTCTGGAGGTAATAGTAAATTCTTAATAGTTTAAGTATTTCAATTGAGGTTGTTGGAGATAATAATAATTGTATTTATGAGTTAAATATTTTATTTGGGGTTTAAAATTTTAAAGTTGGAATTTTTAGTGTGAAATTATTTTTAGTATTGAGATATTAATAGTTTTAAAATATATTAAGGTATATGAGGATTTTGATAAGAATGATATATTTGAGAAATTATTAAGAATTTTGTTTTATGAGTATTTTAAATTCTAGATACAGTATAATTTTGGCTTTAAAAAAAATTAATACATGTGCTCACATATGTATTTAGTGGTAGCCATTATGGTATTAGAGATTCTAAAGGGATTTAAGTTCCTAAGTTGTTATTTTTACCATCTAAATTATTTATTAAACTAAAGTGTGGTAATATTGAATTATGCAGATTAATTATGAAAAATAGTTGATTTTGAGCATGAAGATTTCTGTTGTGATAGTGTTGTCTTTGCTTGGTGAGAGGTAACCACTTTCCACTTATCATAGATATTGATGATTAGTTTTGAGTTAATTTGATATTATGCTTCGATGATATGATATATGGATTTTATATTAAAAAAATGTTTAGTAGGACTGGTGATTTCTAGAAAAATATATTTATAAATATGAAAAGAAATTTATGGATGGCCATGGCTGCATCCACGAGAGCTATACCGTTAGGTGACTAAGGTTGCAACGAAACGGATCATATTTGATACATGAGATACTGGTGGGTGGCTATGGCAGCATCCACATGATCAAACCGTGAGGTGGCTATGGCTGCACCAAAACAAACCGTTAGGTGGCTACGGCTGCATCGAAACGAATGATATCTGGTTAAGAAAGCACTGGTAGGTGGCTACGGCTGCATCCATAGGGGAAATACCGTTAGATGGCTACGGCTGCATCGAAACGGATGACATCTGGTTAAGGAAGCACTAGTGGGTGGCTACGGCTGCATCCACAGGAGCAACACCGTTAGGTGGCTACGGCTGCACCAAAACGGTTCTTATCCAATTATTAAGATATTGGTAGGTGGCTACGGCTGCATCCACGCGAGTACGACCGTTAGGTGGCTACGGCTGCACCACAATGGGGATAATTTATTAATAAAGTGCCAGTTTGTTACAGAAAAGATTTAAATGATTTAATTATATCATTTTGTGCATCTCTATCTTATTCTGTCCCACTTGACACATTTTTAGCACATGTCAGTATGTACGATGATTTGGAATTTGGTTACGGAGACTGTTGTCTCACCCCGTTGTTCTTAACAATTTTCAGGGAATAGTTTTGGTGTTGGTACGTCAGGGAGAACTTCATTGGCTTAGATATCTCGACATATCTCTGTAAAACCTCTTTTGTTTTATGTGTTGATTGAAGTATATTGCCATATATAAAGCTCATTTTGCGAACTCTGATTTTAACTAATTTATGCATTTTTTTACTTGATGCCTTTTATATTTAATGATTTTATGATGCATTCACAAAATTTCTATCTAGATATATCATGCTATCATTTTGATAAAACGAGAAATCTTCATAATCTAAATGAACTTGCTAATTGACTTATTGTATATAACTCTATGTTGAGTAATACATGTATTAGTTAGATTTATTATTTGAGTTTGCAAAGAGGTGGTTACAGGTTGAAAAAGTTTGGACGAATGTGGTATCATCGTCTCGGTGATTGTTTGATAAATGAAGGATATCAAAACGATTTCTTATACCCTTTTGTCTTTATTAAAAGGGGTAGATTGGAGTTTGCCATAATTGCATTTTATATTGATGACTTGAACATTATTGTCACTCCTAAATAACTTCAAAAGGTGATTGATTGTTTGAAGAAAGAATTCGAAATGAAAGGTCTTGAGAAGACAAAATTTTGTCTTGATTTACAAATCGAACATTTAACGAATGGAATATTTCTTCATCAATCAAATTATATTGATAAAATTTTAAAAACAATTATATATGGATGAAGTGCATCATTTAACTATACCAATGATTGTAAGATCACTTGATATAGAAAAATATCATTTTCACCCTCGAGGAAAGAAAGAAGAACTATTTGGTCCAGAAGTACCATATCTTAGTGTAGCAGTGGGAAAACGGGTTAAGCCCGCTAACCCGTGGGCTGAACCAGGTTCGGGCTGGCTATTTTGCAGCCCGTAAAAAATCGGGCTGCACAGGCCCAAAGAAAACGGGTTACGGGTTGAAGCGGCCAACTCGCGGGTTGGTGGGTTAGCCCGTTTTCAATTTAAATTTTTTTATTTTTATTAAAAAATGGCAACATGAGGACATCACATGTACTCTCTACTCTGCTCACTCTCGACCGGTCTCACTGTCTCAGTCACTCTCTCTCAGCCTTTCTCAGTTTCTTTGTTTCTCTCTCAGTCTCGACTTCTCGTGACCTAATTCTCTCCTCGACAGCTCGGTCTCGACCTTTGATCCTCCATTCCTCCTGCTTGTGTCTTCTCTCCCAAAAGCTAGCCAGCGTCGAGGGTTCGTTGAGGCTTCAGCGTTTTCCTGTTTCCCTATTCGTTTGTGCATGTTCAACTAACTTAGCTGTGTCAAATACCCCCTTCAGGCCTTCCCGCTGACCTGCGACTTCTTCATGTCTGGTTTTGCCGATTCCACATGTCCAGTTGTGTGTTGTATATTTAAGCCATTCATATGATATGGATGCTTCTATTTTTCCTTTTTCTCCTGTATTTCTAGCTGAATTTCTCTTGGATTATTAATTTTGTGGCTTTGGATGTTATCGTTTGATTCACAACAAAAATGATACTGATGATGGTTTAAAGTTTGATCTAAATAAATCAATGTAAACCCAATGTTCAAGAAGTATTTTTTTCCAAATAAGTTTGTCTCTCAGGAACAAAAAGAGTGCTAAAAATGGGGATATCACTGAATCTACAGTAATATACTACAAATAGTCCAGCTTCAATGAGAAATTACTGCTCATTCGTGCCTCACTGGGATTCTTAATATATAGAAATGATAAGTTAATGATTTATAGAGGTTATGAAAAATAAGTATGTTTTGATACTTGTAATATATTTATGACCGATAATAAGTTAATAATAGAAACTCTTTTCTTTTTTCATGTTCACTTGTTGGATTCATATATATTGTTAGTCAAAGTGTCAAACTAAGTATTTCTCTCACTGATAGTCTGATATTCAAATTGTGACATAAATTTCAGGTTCCACAATGGTGCATGAAGCTGAAAAATCAGTTGAGGACAAAAGAGAGGATGTTGATCCAAGTAACCCAACTGAAACAGTTGTGGAAAATCAGGCAACACATGCTACAGGACCTCAACCTTCAACTTCTGTTCAAGTTGATCAAAATAAAAAGGGAAAAAAGCAAACTACCTCTGAGGTATGGAAGCATTTTACTAAAGCTAGAGTATATGGAAAAGAAAAGGCAACATGTAAGGGGTGTGGCAAAGTATATGTAGTTGGAAGCAAGGATTATGGGACTTCAACCCTTCGTCGTCATTTAAATGTATGCGCTTTACTCCCAAAATACAAAGACATTGGTGTTATGATGTTAGATCAAGTAGGGAATGTGAGATCTAGACAAATTGATCATAACAAAGTTAGGGAAAAGCTTACTTTTGCTATTGTTAAACATGATCTTCCATATTCGTTTGTTGAGTATGATGGAATCCTGATTATAAAAGCATTACTAGAAAGACTGTTGTGACATATGTTTGGAGTTTCTATGTCAATCAAAAAGAGATTTTGAAGAATATGATAATTAATAGTCCTGGTAGAATATACTTAACTTCTTATTGTTGGACGACAGTAACTGGTGAGGGATATCTTTGCTTGACTGCTCACTTTGTTGATGATAAATGGAACCTCAATAGCAAAATTCTTTCTTTCTCTAAGATGGATCATCCACACTCTGGAGTTGAATTGGCTACTAGGGCTCATGAGATATTGATTGATTGGGGTATTGACAAGAAAATATTTTCTATCACTCTTGATAATGCTTCTGCAAATGACAATATGCAAAGTTTATTGAAAGAAAGGTTGCTTTTGGGTAATAGCTTGATATGCAATGGAGAATTTTTTTCATGTGAGATGTTGTGCGTACATATTGAATCTCATAGTTTTTGAGGGGTTGGATGTAGCTATGGCACCTGTGCATAAGGTTAGGGAGAGCATCCGATATGTGAAGCAATCACAGGCGCGGATGATCAATTTCAAGAAATGTGTTGAGCATGTTGGATGTACTGACACTTCAATGGGTTTGAAGTTAGATGTAGCTACTAGATGGAATTCAATGTACGCAATGCTTAAAAGTGGACGTAAATATCGCCGTGCATTCTCTTATTTAGCAGTCACTGATAGTAATTATCGTCATTGTCCAAGAAATGACGAGTGGGCTAGAGCAGATGTGATGCGTGAATTCTTGGAGCCATTTACACTTATAACGAAGTTGATTTCTGGGTCTTCATATCCCACTTCTAATATGTATTTCATGTATATATCAAAAATTGAGGTGATGTTGAAAGCTAATCTTGATAATGATGATCCTATCATACGAAACATGGCTGAGAGAATGTTTAGCAAGTTTGACAAATATTGGAGTGATTACAGTGACATTCTCTCTATTGCAGTCATTCTTGACCCAAGATTGAAGCTTGATGTCATCAAGTTTGTTTATGATCAAGTTGATCCCATAAATCGTGATGCCAAGATTGAACATATCAAGAGCAAGTTATATTATGTCTTTAGTGAGTATAAAGACATGGGATCATCCTCCAACTCTGTAGTTTGACCCTCCTCCTCAAGCTGTAATTTAAATGTTGAATTGCCACCGCATACAGTGACCGGTTGTCCCTCTTCCTCTTCAGCTCAAAGTGATGCCTCCAATTACTTGAAATGTTTTGCTATAAGTTTTTTATTAATGAATACTTATTTCTTTTATTGATTTCATTATAACTTTAATAATGCTTTATTTTGATCATTATATATTTAGGACTATCTTAAATGCAAGAGTAAAGACATCGCAACAGTTGGGAAATCTGAATTGGATTATTATTTGGAAGAAGCAACGCTTGATCCCAATTTATTTGTTGTATTCAATGTTTTGGAATACTGGAAGAATAACGCAGCTCGTTTTCCATGTCTTGCAAAGATGGCTTGCGATGTTCTTAGTATTCCAATTACTACAGTAGCTAGTGAATCAGCTTTTAGCATTGGTTCACGTGTCCTTACAAAGTATCGAAGCTGTATTCTACCAGAAAACGTTCAAGCTCTTATCTGTACCCGTAATTGGATTATGGGTTTTCAATGTAGTGGTAATATTTATCCATTCATCTTTTGTATACTCATGTTTTTAAAGTATAAGCTACTAAGTTTGACTTCTCACTTATCCATTATTTGTGTCAGATGAAGCTGAGCAAAAGGAGGAGGATGTTTCAATAGTTTCAGAAGAAATTGCTTCAAATCCTCTTATTTCATCTTGATTGTTGATTATGGATTATGTATTGTGGTTGTGGATTATGTATTATGTATTTTGAGAGTTGTGAGGAGAAGTTTAGCATCTTGAAACTTGAAAGCCACTAGGTATTTTGAGAGTTGAGAGTTGTGGATTATGTATTATGTATTTTGTGTCAGATGAAATATACCTGTTCTTACTATTGTCTTTGGAATTTTCACTCTGCGGGCAAAATTGATGAGATCGCTCTTTAGTTTAAAAGTGAGGGGAATGTCCACTGTCTGGCTTTTGTTTTCTTTCATATACCTATCATATGTGCATGGAGCGTGGTAGGGTTTATTTAAATTATCATACATTTATTATGCCTCTCTGCCACTACTGACATCATTTACCTTCTTCACTCTAACTTTTTGTCTCTCTGTTTTTTTTCCGCAGCATAGTTTTCATCCTATCAATAGCCACAGTTAACTTTCTTCTGGTAAAGGTGCGTGTAAAGGACCAATGAACAAATATTACTGTAGTATTAGCAGAAGAATGTTCTGTTTAATTTGTACTTCATCATAATAATATGCTATATGAAGTATAGTTTCTGCGACTGAAGATTTTCTCCATAGGTTGCTCCAACTTTTGTAGCATGCCGTATTTAGAAACCATAAGGAAACACCTGTGGGATATTTTGGGGTATTAGTGACATTCATTTGTTGTTTTACTTCATACTGCACAGGTAAATACTATTTTAGGAGCCTAACTGTCCGTAGTGCTTCTTGGAATCTTAACTTCTTTCCTGGCCTTCCCAAATGACTAACAAGGATTTCTTTTAGTCTGTGCATTGTATTGTAACAATTTTTTACCTATACTAAATTTATGTTATTGCAGATATTTGCCCGGAAGAAGTATTTTATGCTCATAGTTTGGGGTTATAACTTATTTTTCCTTCTCTGCAATCGTGTTTATGAAGGATATCCATTCTCTACATTTGGGTGAGAGAGCAAGATTTATTATGTTGATCTGTTGTTTGCAATTTATCAGTTATTCCATCTTAAAATGATGCATTTACACTTCAGGAAACGATTGGCATTTTTGGACAACTACCGAGGCACTTTTAGATGGCACATTTGCTTCAACTTTGGTATTTGCCTTCTTCATTGTTTGTTTATGTTAATGTGGTATCTTTAGCCCAGAACTTTTTATTGATGTTTAGTTATTAATTTATCTTGTCTTTTAATTGTCATTCTATCACATTATGACAATTGAAACTTACCATGTTATTAGAATACACTTGAAACTTTTTAAGTCAAATATCTGTTAAATTGAAACTTAGTATCAAGTTACATTCTTTGATGGAGGCTATAAAATAATTTTTTCAGGTATAAAATGGAGCTCAAAACCTCCAAAAGAAAAGAGACTAATTACATTCCTCTAGGAACATAATTTCCCATACAATCAGACAAGAAGTCAAACTAACATCAGATGACAAGCATCCCATTTGTGCATGCCAAGAGAAACCCGTGCTAATAGCAACATTGAAAAAAAAATTATGCTTATTTTTGCTTTCTTATTTGCATATATATTACATCAAGAAGAAATTACTAACTTGATATATATAATTTTATTGCTAAGTTAATTATTTCTGGCAGTTGTTCTGCGTATGATAAGCTTTGGATTGGATTATCATGGGTTAAATCAAGAGTCTCAAATTGATCAGGAGGTATTGTATTCTTTCTGAATATTGTACCTTTTCGTTATCGTTGTGAATTGTGATCCATTAACACAAAACTTACACGACACAGAAAATTAATGCAAATAAAACATGCTCATTTGTTAATTCTGCATCTTGAACAGGATGATCCTGAAATTATCAGTTGTTATCTAATTATTGCAAGGGATGCAATAATTTCAAGAGCTGATAAGCCATTTAAGGTAGATATTGTTTTAAATCATCACAGTGATTCTTCTTTTTGTACAAAATCCCTGGAATAAAACACATCTATTAATTTCAGACAAGTATGGTGTTTATTTTGGACTTTGGACGAGGGTCCTGGCCTCCTGGGGTATTTTTAAGGCATTGGCAGTGTTTCTGACATCAATTTCAGCAAGCCAGAAGGTATGTTTAATCTCTTAATCTCTTTGGAGTTATGGATCTTGCTTGGATAAGTTAGATTTGTTAAATGGTACATTCATTTACAAAATAGAATGGATTATTGTAAATAGAATGCTTGGATATCAGGATTATTGTAAATAGAATGCTTGGATATCATAGAAATGCACTTTAAAAAAATAAAAGGGAAAAAAATGGCGGGTTGGCGGGCATCGGGCTGCCAAATTGGCAGCCCGCCAGAAGTCGGGCTGCACAGCCCGACTTCCTCTAGCCCACGGGCTAATACGGGCCAGCCTGTTTTCCCAGTACTACCTAGCCGTACTTACATCATTTCCTTGCAGTCCATATATATATATGGGAAATTTACTGTTGAGTCCCACATAAGGGACTTATTTATCAAATGGTCCCAAGTTTTAAAATATTTATCAAATGGTCCCAGAGGTGTTGTCAATTTAGCTCATGGTGTTGTCAGGGGTTGTCACGTGACAACACCATGCGCTGCATTGACAACACCATGCGCTGTATTGACAACACCTCTGGGACCATTTGATAAATATTTTAAAACTTGGGACCATTTAATAAATAAGTCCCTTGTGTGGGACTGTACAATAAATTTCCCTATATATATTTGTCAGTATCACCTTCGATTATTGCTTTACTGCAAACGCTCTGCAGGATGACAATATTAGTGATTTCAATGAATAATGGTAATGACAATACTTGACTGGAGCCTCTTCATTCAAATGCCCAGTGAAGAGTCAACCCCACGTGCCTGATGATATGAGTACGAGGTATCCATAGTACCTGTTTCTCTCTCTTCAGGTGAAGAGGAAGTGAGAGAGAGCGAAACCAATTACACGCTTTTTTATTAAGGTTGACAAGACTGAACAACCGCAAGGAGAGTGGGATCCTTCAATTGCATGGTGCAATCACCGCACTTTTTAATGCATTGGATTCAGCAATATATATCACGACCTTCTAGTTATTGGCCCTGAAAAGAGAATCCAGGAAGTAAAATAATGGGAAATTTATACATTCAAGTCCCAAATAAGAGAATTAATGAATAAAAGTATAATAAGGTCCCAGGAATAGTTGTTGAGGTTTCATATTTTATTTAGAACTTGAATGTAAATTTCCCTAAAATAATTGTATATTGTATTTTTTTTAAGGTCATGTTTGAGTCATGGTCAATCACTAATTATGTACACCTTTTTCTATAGAAATTCATATATCAATTGACTACATCATGATGCGAGAAACTAACACATTTTGTTGTATCTAAGCCTTTAGTGACTGTGTGTGATATAAAAATTACAGCAAGTTACTTAAAATCTTATAGTCTAGTGGTATGGTATCTCTTAAGTGGGAGGTTACGAGTTCGATCTCACCGTCGTAACCTTATGTCATTAGTGTTTGCCCCTTTAAATTACAAAAATTACAGCAAGTTACCCTTTAGATTAACATGGCCCGTTTAGTAACTGTAACGAATTGATCGTATAGTGGTTCTGCGCTGGTTGTCATGATTCAGAGATAGGACATTGAATTAGTTTGGTTAGGCCATAAGTTAGGCCCATTTTGACATGCAGCAGCCCGTAGACAGTTACTTAATTTTTAAGGTTCAGTGGCCTTCTCATTAGGTTGATGGTCTATTTTGCATGGTGTGTGAAACCGGAACGGACCGGCCGGTTCGGACCGGAAACCGATGAACCGGCCGAAAACCGGTCCGGTTTGATGACTGACCCCGGGTCAGTTCAAACAGGGTCAAACCGGTGTGAACCGGTTTGACCCGGTATTAACCCGGCTGACCCGCCGAGTTGGGCGGGCCAACCGGGTTAATTTTGTTGCTGTTGTCCGCCATGTTTGTGTAACCCAAGGTTTCTCCTTCCTGATAAAAGCCCTTTACGTTTTTCCTTTCAGAAAACACAACCCAGAAAATAAAATCAGAATCAAAGATCAAAGATCGGAACTATTCTTTTGCTTATTTTGAAAACCTAAAAGGGTGAAAAAAATATGAAAACTCGAGACACAGAGGCACACAAACTTACAATCACGTTCCCGGAGAGAACCTTCAAGGTGGTGAGAGAAACAGAAAAATATGAAGATGGAAGTGAGGAACACAAAGCTAGAGAAACGGGGCCTTATAAAATGATGGAGACGCTATCAGAGGAGCATCAGTGCACACATCATACAGAAAACACGAACATGTTATGCTTCTCGTTCCCTGCTTAGAATAATAGGAACCCCTTTCTCTCCATCCACACCTCTCCACTTTTAACTGGAATAACAAGGATATTTTGCTCGCACTGCCCTGTGGTTTTTTGCCAGTTATAATAATAAGGGGTTAATTATGTTTCCAGTGAATGTGAAACAAGGCATTTTGAAAATTAATGAGAGATTCTTGATGGGAATATTTATTAAAAGCCAAGCTGAGCGGTGACAATTTCCCGAGATCAGGACAACTTTTAATTATGAAGCTCTTTGTTTTCCACCTTATCTTTTATACTTGTTCAGAAAAAAAAGTTGACATTTTTTTATTAAAGCAGACACTATTCACTGCATTTGAAATTGAAAACCTTTTTTATTAAATAAACAAATTGGTTTTTGCTTCCTCTTCTCTTCACTTTTCTTTCCCACTCACACATTTACCTGCTGCACGCTAATGAATGAAGATGGTGAAGGGTGTGTAGTCATTGTCAGTCAATCCATTGTTGTCAGCGTCTCTCAGTCAATCACATCTAATGAACTCTCACCAATCTCCCTCCTCCATCCTATTTTCCAATTTGATATTTTTTATTTTTTTAATTTTGTATTTCTTACCGGTTTAACCCCCGGTTTGACTCCGGTCTGACCCACTGACCCTTAACCCACTACCTTATCTGGTTCAATCACCGGTTTTCTGTACCTTGATATTTTGGACTTTTGATGTGCTGCTTTGATTGTTTCAACTTTCTAACGCGTTATTCGTTTCTTTATTCCCCGGGGAAAGCGTTATATTGATTGTGTGAAAAAGTGTACAAATATTTTAATCACCAATCAGATGTTTTCAAGAGTCAGAGAGATGGTGATTATTTTCCAACCTCTTCATTTTAAACCAGCTGCTGCAGTGTTCAGACACATAAACAGTCTATATGATACTTAAGATTGGCAATAATTTACTACTTCGTCTTTCAATAAGATACCAATACCTACTCATACACATCAATAAAATTAATTTAAATTT
>JANTPZ010114940.1:6187-23932 GCA_025593235.1 Vachellia pachyceras
ACTGGTGTAGAGCTGGAAGACCCTCTTCCAAGATGCCTCGTTGTTGATATCATCGCACCAAGCACTCACATGCTTCCTGTCCTTTATCATATGATCGTTTTTTTTTTTAATTTGGTTCACCAAATAATGCCCAAAAGGGTGGTGGCTAAGATCAGCAAGGTTGAAGAAATCCTCAGCCAAGTACTTGCTTTTCGACAGTCTCTCCTCGAAGAAACCCCATTTGTCAAAGCTTGGTGCTGTAAACATTAAGCGTGGGTGTGTTAAAGAAAGAGTCTCAAATTATTTGGGATTGTAGGTTCAAGTAAATGTTTGATAAAATATAATTTTGGACTAATAAATGGGTTAAAAAGAGGAAATAACTTACACATAATAAAGGTATTTGAGAGAAATCAGTTAATTTTCCCTTACCGAGCAAATTAATAGTGTATTGAGCACAATTTTATTGAAAGTTTTATAAAAATAAAAATACCACTTTTGAATAAAACTTTGACAAAAAAATTTGGGCCTTAATGTGATTTTTAATACCATAATTGTTAGCTTTTAGTTTAATGTTGTTTTTAAATTGATTTTATGTCACCAGGTTATTGTTGTTTATGGCTAATATTCAAAATTGTGGAAAAAGGCAACATAGATTTAGTGGTTCTTAATATATATGCAATGGATATTTTAATGGGTATTATAATATGGCTCATTGAAATGATGATGTACCTAATATGTTCTATTTAATAAGTGGATTTTAATACGTTCCATTTAATATGGCTCATCAATATGGATATTTGTAATGGATATTATAAAAAGGCAACCCAATTATGTTTTGAAATGATGTGTACGTTTTGGACTTTTATATGGCTCATTGCATTGTCTAATGGTTTTTAATAAGTTTCATTGTATTGTCCGTTATACAACACTGATGGTTTTTCAATAAATTTCATTGTGTTGTCTGTTGTGCAATACTAATGGTTTTTAATATGTTTCAGTGCATTATCCATTGGGTAATACCCAGTGTTTCTCTAACTAGTTTTATCCTTCAAATGCTTTTATTGCCAAATAAAAACCGATTGTCTCATAATATTAAATGATTATAATGCAATTAAAGTGGTAATTATGTGGTTTCAAATTGTGCAATGACAATAAGGTACATGACCTATATAAAGGCTTCAAATGAGAGGTTGAATGCATTGCACTTGAGTTTTCATGCACCTCTCTTCCTCCTCAACTGACATATATTATATTTACTAAGTTATATTATTTTTGCTGCTTTGCTCACCCTGTATTGCAGGAAGAATCCGTTTAATTCTTGGAAATGCCGCATTTTGCTTAGTGGGTAGTTGTGGAATAGCCCTTAAGGACAGTGTCTTTGGACGAGACTCGGGTTTATTTTTATTTTTGCAGGTATTACCATCTACAATCTTAAGAGCTATTTATTATCATGGATTCATAGAACACTGCTACTAGTCCCAATGATGCTGTCCCAGTCCCCATTACGACTGCAACGCCTTTGCCACGGTTGTTTCTTGACACTTCAAAGATAGATCAATTTGATGGAAAAAATTTCAGGCGTGAGCAAAAGTGAATCTACACTCTCATAGATATGCACAAAGTAGCTGCTGCCCTCACACAGTCTGAACTAACAGTTGATGCTGATCAAGGCAAAAAGGACACTTGGGTATATGCTAATAAGGTTTACATACACACATTGATTAACACTTTGTCTAATAATGACCTTTTTTATGTTTATTGTGTCTACAAGAAGGCAAGTAAGATATGTGAATCTCTAATTCTTAAGTATACTACTGAAGAAGCCGGTAAACAAAAGTTCGTGGTGGGGAACTCTTATAAGTGGGAGATGACTAATGATAAGGATATAAAACTCCATATCAATGAATACCACATATTGTTGGAGGAGCTCAAAGCTAAGAAAATCAATCTCCCAGATAAGTTCGTAGAAGGTGTGTTGATCGATGCAACTAGAGTTAATTTTTATTTTTACAAGTGTTACTATCTACAATCTTAAGAGCTATTTATTATCATGGATTCACATAACATTACTACTGATCCCAATGATGCTATTTATTATTATTGAAATGAAAGCTTGCGGTACCTCGGTCGACAATAGGCTCGGACAAGGCTCCAACAGAAAACTCGATTGTATCTCCTCATTGCTGTGATTCATCCCCGCTTGGATGTTGAGAAAATGTGTAAGGAATGAAAACTTGTAGAGAAAGTGGAGGAGATATGGGTTTTCCACTGATTGGATAGAGAAAAAAGTGAGAGGAGGGAAAAGTTAGTGAGAAAATGGGATGCGGGTCCTATCATATTTTCTTCCCAACTTTTCTCTCCATACATGGAGATAAAATGGAGAGAAAACTCTTTTTCGTTATTTACCAATATGCTCTTTATTACTTTTTTATTTTAAGATATTAAATTTAACATCTAACTTTTTAAAATTCTGACTATAACTTCATTTTTTAAAGGATAAGTTTTAAGATATATTCTAATTTATTTTTAAATTACATACTATAACCTTGCAACCTTAAAAAGTATAATATATTTTTATCTAAATTATTTTGTTTTGAAATATAATAACATGAAAATATATTTTAATAAATTATTTGATTTTAAATTATTTAATGATATTAATGTAAGTATACTTCTTTCATGACATATTATATTTGATATATTTTAAGTATACTTTACTTATTCAACAATTTATTAAAATTTTTAATCTAATGACATCTTAGTCATTTAGCTATTTGTATATTTTCTTTCCTTTCTGTTTTCTCTTGCCCATCCAAACAAAATGAGTGATAACATTTTCTCTCATCTCATTTTATTTCCTCTTAGCTTTTCTTCATATCTAAGCGGAGCCTCAATCTTGCGTCGACAGAGACGCAACTAGGAAAACAAAACCCTTGCAAAGACGACGACACTCAATCAAGAAAGTAATTGGATCAATGTTGAAAAACAAGAAACATAATTGACTCGTCTGCTACGTGGAAGAGTTTTTGTTGGAAGTGAAAGTGGGAGATGAAGTAAAAATGGAAGTGAGATTTAAAATATCTTTGGTATGGTAGAAGAAGTGTAATATATTTTTAATCAATACACATAATTTTATTGTCAAAAAACTAAAATATCTTTAACTCTATCGACCACCCAGCTTTCACCAACCGACTTAAGACATGGGATGAAACTACTATCATCACAGAGCTGCACGAACCACCGCCATTCAATTCAACCATTAACACATGCAAACAAGAAATTTTGCAAATAATAACTGGTAACCATTAAATAAAAAACTTAAGCAAAATTTTAAGAGAGAAGACAGTTCGAACTTTCAACTTTCCATAAATCATCATCTTCGTCCTCCACTATCCAAAAATATGAAACAAATCTGAACACCAAAGTTGAAGAAGATGGAGGATCCATTCAAGCCAAGAATCAGTAGGTCGAAGATTTGGAGAGAGCATAAAACAAAAATTGAAGGAGAGCATGGAAGATGTAGACATCGACGATGGTGATAACGGCATGGCCGGAGTCTAAAACTTCATTGCAAGGACAAATGAAGCTTGGACGACGATGAAGCTTCGTTCTTAGATGGATAAAGGAGAAGAGATGGAAGTTCGAACGGCAATAAAGCTCCAGTCTAGGCAAGGTTGATGGTGGTGGCAAATGTTGAGGAAGGAGGGGAGAGACTGGATGAAGGAGACGATGGTGAAGGCATTTGGTGCAAGAGATAGGGGGATTAGGTGGAAAGATGAGGATGGTAGAACTATCCATAAATTAACTTATAATGGATATAATGATAATAAAATTTGCAATTTCATAAGGGTAAGCAAGGAGCCCAGTTCCATCATTTTCATAGAACGATATTCCATATGGAACTGGGTTTCCACATAACAAACATATCCATTTTTCAATTTCAATTTCAATTCAATTTCCCAAGTTTCAGCTCTATCCCGTACCAAATGGGACAAATGAGCTTCAACATTTCTTGCCCAAAACAACTGCGCGCTCAAGATACCATGTTAACATTCTTAGCATAGGAAGATAGCAATAATGAATGAAGAAATTGTATGTATGGCCATAAACCAATTTAGAGTACAAGACTAATTTATCCCTCCTTAAGGGTGATTAACTAACCCAGACTTTTGAGGAGGGAGGCTTAAGTTATTATCCCCTCTATACATTGATGGGGACTCCACATTCTCTCACACTTGTTATAATACTAAGGCCTTGTATTTATGTAACATATTCAATTAGTTATCTTAGACAATTTAATTAAGACCACATTATATTTTTAACAACAAATTTGTGCATGCATGCTCCTAGCTCAAAGCATACTATTGGTTCCAAGAACAACTCCACAACTCATTCAATGTTGATTTGGATTCACAACTCTAACATCCTATAAAATGATACAAGTTTATCTTCATATCGATTTGAACACGTGATGGTGCTGAATGTTCCATTATCTCGAGATCATGCTATGGAGCTTCCTTTGTAGAGGTGAATAACCTATCAATTGTTGGTTCCCTAGCTCGCTTGAATTATCATATCAGCATCACATTGGGCAATCAAATGTGTAAATCCCAGCTCCCAGCACAACTTGAGGCCTTCCACAAGTCCTACCATTTCTGCTTCCAACGGATCCTTGCCCGGTGGTTGTATAGTAAATCTTCTAAATCCATTCTCCACAATCACCCCTTATCACACCATTTTTCACTTTTCATGAACCGCACCATTCAACAACAGGGAGACACACACACACAAAATGCTGGAGGCAACCGTGCCTATGAGAAGAAGAAGATTGAGAGTCATGCTGAAACTGAAAGCCATTGTTGTTTCCTTTGCAAGTGCGGGACAAATTCTAAGGCTTATGGGTTTTTGTTTGGTTACTACTGAGTGAATGGCTGAAAGCCACAAACTTTACTGAAAGGGGTTTCATTAAGTAAGAAAAGGAATCAGATGATTTTGAGAAGATGCAATGTGTTGGAGAACGACCATGAAAGAGACACAAGAACGCGTGCTCTACATGTGATTTGTAGAGCTCCATGATGGGATGAGAAAGTATGATTAATAAAACCCGCAGCCAGATAGTCACAATGAGGGAATATGGCCCTCGACTGATATCATACTCAGGCCAAAAAATAGCCTCACTCCTTTGATGATGGAGGAAGAGAGGGAAAGGGAGGGGCCGTCATGGGGGCGGAGATGATTGTGGAGGAGGGAGAATCAATGGTAGGGTTAAGAGAGTAATCTTACAAAAAGAGTGGTGGGACTCACTCGCTACTATGCTTTGTAAATTAAGATGGTTCTAGACTTGGATTAAATACATGTGACCTGCCCAATTTGATTGGACATACCACAAATGACATGCTACTCTAAGGGCTTGTTTGGTTGGGGGGAAAGGGGAAGGGAGGGGATGAAAAATGAATCCCTCCCCTCATTTGGTTTAAACTTTTGGAGGGAAGGGGACCCAAAATATGTCCCCCATTCCCTCCCCTCCCCTTATTTTGATTCCCTCCAAATTGGGGGGTTTTGGAGGGAATCAAAAAATTATGACTAATTTACCCCCTCAATTCTATTATATTCTCATCCATACATGGTAAGTTAAAATGTATTGCCTCTCCACTTTTTCATCTGCTCTCTAGAAACAATTCAGTTAACCAACTCTTTCTCCCTCCTCTGCTTTTCAGATGTTTTGCCAGTCACAAGTTGGATTACGGTGGCAAGTTAAACATAAATTAAGTATTGTGAAATTAAGCTACATATAAATTCTATTTTTTAATTATTTAAATAAATTATATGAGAGAAGTACCTTAATAATTATTTTGATTAATTAAATAGAATGAGTGATTAATTTTCATGAATGAAAATTAATTTAAATAAATTGTATAAGTAAATAAATATAAATCAACATATAAAAGTAAAATAGTAAATTGATTATTAACTTCCCTCCTTTCCTCTCCTAAACCAAACAAAAGATAATTAAAAATCCTCCCCTCCTTTCCCCTCTAACTAAACCAAACGAGGTAACCTTATACCATTCCATCCCTTCCCATCCCCTCGTAACCATCCCTTCCCTTTCCCCTCCTTCAAACCAAACATAGCCTAAAAAGTATGCAATGTGCCTGTTTAGGAACGCGATAGAGAAGTACTTTTACACAAGTTGAGGTAAATATATGATGTAGATTATCTTGTTTTGTAGAAAAATACTGTTGAACGTACATTTAACTTTTCCAAACGCTGTAACAAACATGTCGAATAATTTCTCATGGTGTTATGCTATTGTTCTTTCATTTTAAATATTTATAAGTAGTTCTATATCTTTAAAAATTATATAATACCGGAGGCACTTCTAGTAAAGAGTCGTTTTGCTTTTATACACTATTTTAAATGAAGGATTTTTATTTTTTTTCATACACATGCCATGTTACTTGTACTTCTTTAATACAAGAAATTGTTAAGGAGATTGTTTGCAATGCGTAGACATGGGACTCCTAAGCAAAGAATGGAATGTTTTTGATTGAGAGAAACGTTAATTATTGAGTTGCTGCAAGAGAAATTGATCTAACAAAATACAAAAACCGTACTATTCAATTTTTTGTAAGCAAAGAATATAAATAATATGATAATGAATAATTTTGCAACTTTCATAAAAAAAAGTCAATTTACGTCTTGCTCAAGAGTCAAGATATGTCATTCTATTTCTAATTGTTAAATGATATAATTTCATATAACTTAATGAATTTCTAAAAAAAAACTACCAGATTACACACACACTTACTTAAAATACGCCACATTATTTAAGATTTATTCCCTCCTTCATTTTATAAGAAATAAATAATTAATTTTTGACGATAAAAAAGTAGTTGAATTCAATGCCATAAAATTTTGTTATGGAGTGATACCCTTTGATTTTTGTCTTGCATTTCATCATGATCCATGTTCTAATGGCATGTTAATAGCATACGAGATAAGTATTTAAGATGAATTTTATCTCGAGCAATCGTGCTTCTATGACAAATATGACCTTCATTTATGACTCATGTTGCTTGAATACGGGTAAAAAAGAAAATTGCTTTTTTTTGGGTAAAAAAAAGAAAATTGCTTTTCAAACAATAGATTTTGGTTATTATAATTATCATAAAATTCTCTTATAAGAATGACCCCATGAAATAATTTATAATTATTATTTTAATTATAAGAGTGTCTAAACCAATATAATAGGATAATGAACAATGACCAACTTTAAATGTATTTTTACTTTAAATGAATGGTTTTTAACTCTTCTATAGTCAATATCTCATTCTTTTTATTTTATAATTACGCTTTACCAAAATCTTGAGGCCGGTGGGTAGACCCGACCCGCTGGGCAGTGCGATTTCGTTCGTACTTTCGAACACTACAAAACCCTAGCCTGCTCCACTTCCAGGTCTCACTCCCCAACTCTCCCACGCGCAGCCCTTTGAGCTTCGGAAGATCACTGGCACTGTAAGACCTGGCCACACTTTTCTAACCCCCATCTCTCTTTCCACTTGGTTGCATTTTGATGAGAACTTTCCTCTTACGAGCTGATTTGGAGTCAATGCGGTTTCTAATTCTGGGTATTGGCTTATTGGTTCTCTTTTGTTTTCTGTTATCAGATCTTGAATAAGGGCGGCTCATTTTCTCTGAAGCCATGGCGCTGGTGAGTTATATTGGGTTTCTCAGTAATCTTTTCGAACAAAAAATCTTACTTTCCTTCATTGAATTGATTCTGATCTTGTTCCCAGATATTCATAATAGTACAATTGTGCACGTACGGCTAAATGATTTTATCTATCTTCTTGTGTGTGCCTTTTTCCTCCGAAGTTTGGCGTAGTCTGAAAAAAAAAATTATGGTGGGACGCCGAGTTATAGAAGTTGAACATCCATATATTATATGTTGTATTCCGATCATTGGATCCAAAACTGAAGGAGAACGCGTGTCCTGATATATTCAGGAAAGACATCTATTCCATCAACTGATGAATGAAGTCTGAGTTTTTTACGGACCGCTACAAGGAAGCTAGGATCTACGCAAAAATGTTGGCTATGGATGTAAACTGTTATTCATATTGAAAAGAAGAATGTGAAATCACCAATTTCTTTGTAAACACATTCCTCTTTACAATTGGCTTTTGCTCCTATGTCTCAGTGTCTGTGTTTTATTATAACATTAATATCCCCAATTTTAAATTTTAATGAACGTTACGCCATTGAATAACCTTGAATGCACTTCATTTATAGCTGATTTGTGTTAAGTCAGCACACTCAATTCTTGTACTCTTTCATCTGATTTCATCATCGGTTTCAATTCTATCTACCGATTATTTGTCATTGATATGGTTGCTCGTTATGTTTGTAGATACTTCATGCAGGGAAAAATAATAAGAATGCTTACAAGACTCTCATTGCGGCTGAGTACAGTGGTGTGAATGTTAAATTGGCCCCAAATTTTGAGATGGGCGTGTCTAATAAAACTCCTGAATTTCTCAAGATGAATCCCATTGGCAAGGTATTGTATATTCTAATTCTATATTTCGTAAAAGGTGATTTTTTTGTAAATTACAGGGATTCTTTGCCCTTTCAGGTTCCTGTGTTGGAAACACCAGATGGTCCAGTTTTCGAGAGTAATGCCATTGCTCGTTATGGTAAGACTATTTGTACAACAAAAGTGTGTATTGTTCATTTAAGGGAGTATGTTTTAAGTGTGTTTTTGTTATGTTGGTGCAGTTGCTCGATTCAAGGGTGACAATGCATTGTATGGATGTTCGCTCATGGACTATGTAAGTTTTTAATGGGTAGTCATTTCTTGTTCACATGCAGTCTCCATTGTTTCTTACGTTTATCTAAAGCTTGCAAATTCTTGAAAGAAGTATCCTGAGTTTGCTAATTCTTTGTTTTTTATCTACTTTTTTTTTTTTTATGTTTCAGGCTCGCATTGAGCAGTGGATTGATTTTTCGTCATTAGAGATTGATGCTAATATTCTCAGCTGGTACAGACCAAGAATTGGACGAACCACTTACCTTCCTCCTGTAAGAAGATTTTCCATTTTTGTGCTGGTGAAACTGCTGTATATTTTAATTATAGTGAACTGATGCTGTTAATTCTTATGCAATATTTCATTTTTACTTATATGTGTTGGGAACACATTTTGGGCAATGAAAAGGTTGTTAGAATTATTTCTAGGTTTAAGGATACTGTTTACAAAACTACTCTTATTGTGCTCTCTTGATAATTGGTCGTTGACAAAGCATTATGGGATGCTTTTGTTGTTGTTTAGTCTGATATCCATTGATATTCTGATTCCATGACTTTTCTATAGTTTGATATGTAAATTTTGTCTTCATGAAGGCTGAGGAAGCTGCAATTTCTGCATTGAAGAGAGCGTTGGGTGCATTGAACTCTCACCTTGCTGCAAACACATATCTGGTTGGGCATTCTGTGACGCTAGCAGACATTGTTATGACATGCAATCTGCTTATGGGTTTCACTCTGCTCATGACTAAGAGATTCACCTCAGAGTTTCCTCATGTTGAGAGATACTTCTGGACCTTGGTCAATCAACCCAAATTCCATAAGATCTTAGGTGAGGTTAAGCAGGCTGAAACTGTTGTACCCATACAATCTGCGCAGAAGCCCAAAGAATCTGCTAAGCCTAAGAAAGAAGCTCAACCAAAGAAAGAGGCTAAGAAAGAGGCCCCTAAAGAGCCTGAAAAGCCCAAAGAGGCTGAAGAGGAGGAGGCACCCAAGCCCAAACCCAAGAATCCTCTTGATCTTCTTCCTCCAAGTAAGATGATATTGGATGAGTGGAAGAGACTCTACTCAAACACCAAGACTAACTTCCGTGAGGTTGCAATCAAAGGTATTCTGACCAGATTTCACCAAAACATTATTTGTATAAACTAGAATGAAGCATATATCTGGTTACAACCATAAAAGCGTGTCTCTGTTGCAGAATTGCATTTTTACATGTTTTATTTTCTCTTTCCTGGCAGGATTTTGGGACATGTATGACCCTGAGGGTTACTCTCTCTGGTTCTGTGATTACAAGTACAATGATGAGAATACTGTTTCCTTTGTGACTATGAACAAGGTTGGTGGATTTCTTCAGAGGATGGATCTTGCTCGCAAATATGCATTTGGGAAAATGCTTGTGATTGGATCTGAGCCACCATTTAAGGTGAAGGGTTTGTGGCTATTCCGTGGGCAAGAAATACCACAATTCGTTATTGACGAATGCTACGACATGGAACTCTATGAATGGAAGAAGGTCGATATCTCAGATGACGCTCAGAAGGAGCGTGTCAATCAAATGATTGAAGATTGCGAGCCTTTTGAGGGCGAGGCTCTCTTGGATGCCAAGTGCTTCAAGTAAACAATTAGTCCCTTGTTGAGAGGGCTTTTATTTGTGACGCTTCCTTTTTTGAGTAGAATTTTGTTTAATTTATAGTGCAACCTTAGCTGTATGTTATTTGAGAAACATGAAAACCAAAGAGGTGTTGATTTTGCCATCTTAATTCTGAGCGTAGCAAGACTGTTATGCAAGTATGATGCTGATCTCATTTTGGGTATAAATTTGTTTGAAGCGGTCATTTTTTTGTTTTGGGATTAGAAGTCGGATAAAAAATGGAATTCCAATAGTTTTGTTTTTCTGCCTATACACGTCACTTAGATTCGTGTTTCTTCGAGAAGAAAATCCTCTCATTTTTCTCCTTTTCCTTTTCTTTCCAAAATTTGCCCACAAAATCCAGAGCATGCTTAGCTGATTGATGTGTGTTGTTGCTATCTCCAGCTACATGATTAAGTGCCCATTTGGAAAGTTGTTGGTTCGTATAATCGGAGGTAAGTGTGTGAGAAGTTATCTCAATTTACGTGAAAGTTATTTCAAACGGGATTACTAAATACATACTAAATTGTTGATTGGCAACCATTTAAATAAATTCATAAAGCATTTTTACACCAGTGAAGATAAAATTCATCTCATACTTACATTGGATGGTGCAAAATCATTGTGAAAAGCTAATACAATCTTAACACTGCATTCGATTATTAATATAAGAGTTTGCTGACTTTTGCGGGGGAAAAAGAAGGAAACTAACTTTTTTGAATGGAAATTGAAATTCACTAATGCATCACAGAATAAATACAAACAACTAAACTTCATAATCAACCTACCCCTTTTAAATGAAGGGGCGGTTGATTTAGGACCAAAAAATTGTCATCTAAACTATGATTTAGTTAAAAGAACAGAAATTGTTATATCTTTCATATGACCATGAATTACTTTGGCTTGCCTGTCCCTATTTAAAAACAACCCAACATCGCTAACTATATCTTTGAAGGGATAATCATTATCACAACCTCTAAAGATAAGATTAATAGCTTCAAAGTAGTCAGTCAATGGGGTTATTTTCTTGTACCCTTGCATCCTGTAATAACATCCTTTATTAACCAGTTACTTAACTAAATAAACATCGCTTTAACTATAAACTACTAATATCAAATTGATTGGACCAAAACTTTCAAATTTCATTCCAATATCAAATTGATGGCCCAACACCAACTTGTTCAACATAAAACGTATTCCTTAAGATAATCACAATTCAACACTTGCCTTGTGTAACGTCCTATCAAATTAAAAAAAAAAAATCAGAGAGGGAGCAGCTTTCTTTATGGAACGGATGAAATAATGAAAAAAATAGAGAAATGATGGCATGGCTGGCATGAAGGGAAGGGAAATAGGAAGAGTAAGGGAAAGGTTTTGAGTGTTATTGAAGGAAGAAGAAAATGGAAAAAAAAATATAAAGGGCACCGGTTGTGGGGGTTATAAATACCCCCACATGCACTCTCAACACACACTTCTTCACATATCACACACACCCATTTCCGAGAGAGAGAGGGGCAGCGAAAGAGAGGAAAAGAGAGAGAGAGAGTGAGAGAGAAAAGTGGAGGGAGGTATTTTTCGGTCTAAATGTTCTACTTACGGAATTTTTTAGGTAAGTAAAATGATTTATTTTTAGTAAACTCCTTTCATGAAAGTTGTTATAAATATTTTTCTTTTTCTAATGGTAATAATATTATGTTTATTAGAGAATATTTTTGGATTTAGATATTTTCCTGTTAGATTTTTAATTAGTAGAAGGCCATATATTAGTAGAGAACATTTTATTATTTATTTTTGCATGAGTAGAAATATTTATTTGATAAATGAACTATGTTAGAAAATTATGTATTTATTTTTTGTATAAGGTTCCTAATATATATAAGGTATTTGACGCATTAAGAATTTAGCTAAATATTTTTATTTGATGTGTTGGCGATAATAATAAATCTTTAATAGATTAAAAAAAATTATTTGAGACTACTAGAAAAAAATAATTTTATTTACGATTTAATATTTTATTTGAGGGTTTAAAATCTTAAATCTGGAATTTTTTTTAGTGTGAAATTATTTTAGTATTTAGATATTAATAGATTTAAAATATATTAAGGAATATGATGATTTTTATAAAATGAGATATTTGAGAAATTATTAGGAATTTTGTTTTATGAGTATTTTAAATTTTATATTCAGTATAATTTTGGCTTTAAAAATATATGTGTGTATATATATTTAGTGGTGGTAATTGTGGTATTAGAGATTTTAAAGGGATTTAAATCCTTAAGTTGCTATTTTTACCACCTAAATTAGTTATTAAACTAAAGTGTGGTAATATTGAATTGTGTAGATTAACTGTGAAAACTTGTTGATTTTGAGCACGGGAATTTCTGTTGTGATAGTGTTATCTTTGCTTGGCGAGAGGTAACCACTTTCCACTTATCATATATATTGATGACTAGCTTTTGAGTTAATTGAAATTATGCTTCGATGACATGATATATGGATTCTATATTAGAAAAAAATGTACAATGGGACTGGTGATTTCTGGAGAAATATATTTACAAATATGAAAAGAAATTTATGGATGGCTACGGCTGCATTCACAAGAGCTAGACCGTTATATGGCTACGGCTGCACCGAAACGGATCATATTTGATATATGCGATGCTGGTGGGTGGCTACTGCTGCACCAAAACGGACCGTTAGGTGGCTACGGCTGCACCGAAACGGATGATATATGTTTAAGAAAGCACTGGTGGGTGGCTACAGCTACATTCACAGGGCAACACCGTTAGGTGGCTACGGCTACACCGAAACGGATGATATCTGGTTAAGGAAGCACTGGTGGGTGGCTACGGCTGCATCCACAAGAGTAACACCATTAGGTGGCTATGGTTGCACCAAAACGGCTCTTATATGATTATTGAGATATTGGTGGGTGGCTACGGCTGCATCCACTCGAGCACGACCGTTAGGTGGTTACGGCTGCACCACAACGGGGATAATTTATTAAGTGCCAGTTTGTTACAAAAAAAATTTAAACGATTTAATTATAACATTTTATGCATCTCTATCTTATTCTGTCCTAGTTGACACATTTGTTTTTGTACATGTTGGTATACGATGTTGGTATACGATGAGTTGGAATTTGGTTACGGAGACCATTGTCTCACCCTGTTGCTCTCAACATTTCAGGGAATAGTTCTGGTGCTGGTGCGTCGGGGAGAACTTCAGGGGCTTAAATATCTCGGCATATCTCTGTAAAGCCTCTTTTATGTGCTGATTGAAGTATATTACCATTTATATGGCTCATTTTGTGAACTCTGATTTTAACTGTTTAGTTGCATGATTTTTTTTGAGGATATATTTTCAGTAAGTGGGCCAGTTGAAGGCTTGATGCCTCTATAGATGGTGATATTATATTGTGGATCCACAAATTGTTGATTCGATATTTTGTGTTATCTGTTGGGGTAGAAATGTAAGCTTTTCAAAGTCATGGTTTATTATCCGATTGTTTCATTAAATATTTATTTACCATGACTAATATTCTTAAAAATTGAGTTATTATTTGAGTTAAGGAAACGGTTATTACAAATTTGGTATTAGAGAGTCTAATTCTGCGATCTATGATGCATTGCATACAGTAGCAATATACTCTTTCACACATATTCTCCCTTTTGTTTGTGTTTGTGTTGCCTTGAGTGTGTATTCATGTGGTATGGTGGGTTTCATCCTTAGATGTGGAAAATGGTGAACACACGAAGGATCGATTCTGCCATTAATCCTCGTATTGATACTCCTGAGCCGCAGACGAATCAGAAATCTCTAGGTACACCCGAAATCCTTCAGTGGTATCAGAACTTATAGGTTCCTGAGGTATTTCTCTTCCGCACAGATATGAATTATTGTTAGTTTAATCATGAAAATTTGAGTATATGATTAAAGTATGTCCATTACTATGATCTTTTGCTTACCATGCATGCTCTATGGCAATTACTCATTGTTCATGAATTTCCACAAGCATGTTTAATTGAGAAATATGTGTATGTATATTTCTTGCCTTCCTGTATAGCATGCCATTTCATTTTTCGGTTCAGATTTCAAGCATGTCTGTGATTTATGTGTATATATGGTTTGAAATTATATGCCTTTAAACCGAAACGATGAAAACGAAAAACAAAACAGGAAAGCGAACCTGTAAACGGAGATCCAGATCTGGGTTCTCAGAATACAACGTCTTTAGGCTTAGAAAACATATCCATAGTGTAGATCTCTTCAAGACGAGAACGTGGAGATCAAGAACGCGAAAAACGGACGCCAGACAATGGAGTTACGGAGGAAAAAAGACTTGCAAGTTTCATCACATTTTTCAGAAAAGGAGAAATAATTAGGCTCCAAAAGTACTTCCATTGTGTAGATCTCGTCGAAACGATGAAATGGACACCTAGAACGTGAAAAACGGACCCAGGACGGCGAAGATATGGCCGGAAAACGTATCGATCCTCCGATGAACAGTAACCTTGTGAAATTTTTTTAACAAAAACTAAAATAAAATAATTGAACAGTAACGGCAAGAGGAGAAGAGATGAGAGGACTCTCTGAAAGAGAAAAAGGGAAAGGAGAAAACTTGTTTTCTATGCGTTATATGTTGCCTTTGGGGAGCCACTTTTCCCCTCTTGTAACTTCCCACTAGGATTTAGGTTTATGCATTTGACCTAGCCATTGTTCGCCTTGTAGCTTACCGCAAGCGTACGGGTTACAAGTAGTATAAAAATATCGTTCCCACGAGGACTAACGCATAAACGAGATAATCAATGCAATTATGCGATTAATTAGGTTAAGTGAATCAATTGAACAATTGGGGTCCTAAAGGTTTACTAATTTCACGAAAACTTTAACTCAACGATGAGAGATGCCTAGGATTATTTTTCATTAATGCAATTCATGAGATTTAAATGCATACAACTATATTAGTGATTAAATGACATAATATGTTTGTCTAAGGTTGAAAAGCAATTGATTGAGCTCTCTCAAGTCATAACCAAATTAATATCCTTCTTTCACATGCACAATCTCTTGCTACAGTTAAAGGAAAATCATTAAGCAACAACCTTAATATGACAATGCTAGGTTAATAACTATATCTCTATGTTACTAACAAACCATCCATTTGATTATTTAAACTTCAAGTCTAATATAATTTTATCTAAGTCATACAATTAAATTAACTCTCTCGAGCTTAATTTGATTGGACAAATCAATCTAAGTAGTGGCTAATCAACTAGAAGCATTAAACACAAGATAAAATTAACATATAATTGTCATTAATCACCAAAGAACGTATTATCCAATCTCAATTCATGTAACGGTTCAAAATAATGCTAGAGCAAATGATTTAGCCACTAAACATTTTAGTACAAGAGCAAAGCATAGAGGGATTTAATTCAAAGAGAGGATAAAGGATTTCAGAAAAAGAGGCACCCAAACACTGCCTTAACTTCTTCTTCCTCTCTCTCTCTACTGTTCCAGCCTCCTCAGTGACAGCCAAGCACAGCGCAAAGCAGCGATGTCTTCTGCCTCGTTCTCGCGTTCTCTCTCGTTCCAGCGACAATTAAGCAGAACCGTGCCATCGAGCTCTCATCTTCGTCTTTCTCTACTCCAGTGTCACCGAAGAACACTGATGCAGCTCTCTCGTGCCGTTGAAAAACTTCCGTTCCAGCTGCTCTCTCTCTCTCTCGTGATGCTCACTGTGCTTCTGGTGCCGAGAGATTATAATGCATGCGTGCCTCCTCTCTCGTGCGTCTCAACTCTTGCTGTTATACGCCGAAACTGTTGCTCCCAAAGCTGCCGGTATTTCGCCTCTCAGGTCGCTCTTTTCCGAAGAAACAGTTGATAGCCTCCGAAACTTTTGCCTCTTCTCCAGCACTCGTGCGAGTTTCAGCTGTTGTCTCTATTTTTTTAATTAGGTTTTCCAAGGTGATCAGCCGTCTTCCGCTTCTCGTGCTGTCCATGTGCTGCTGAATCTTCCAAATATTATTATTAATATAATAACAATACTTAGTCAAGAGCTAAAAACGAATTCCTTTCCTTTTTTCTTCAAGTTGTTTCTAGAATTAATAGAATTGAAATATATTCCCCAAATAATGTGATAAATCCATATCTTATCAAAATCGTTTATAAACCTTTTAATTTTGCATTAATAACTCTCCAAATGTATCAAAATATATCTCAAATCGTGGTAAAAATGGGGAGTTATCACCCATGGACTTGGGCCTAATTCATCAAGGGTGGCCCATATTCCAACATCTCCCACTCACACTTGGTGGATTATGAGACGTGGGCCTCATCCTTCTCTCTTCTTCCTTTCATACTAGGTGTTTTGCCGTGACCGCATGGGCATGACATCTTTTAGATGTTTGTACTAGAAATCCCTTTCATAGGACCAGTACAAGACAATCTTTCTTCATGTAGCTTGAATCTGGTTATTATGCCTCATATGTCCTAGATTTAACCAAAATACACTTTCACTTTGACAAATCTAATCCCTCCCAAGTCAACATAAAAACTTAGATCGTCTTTCTCTTATGCGTGGTGTCCACACTTATGAAATCTCCAAGTTGATATCATAAGGGACATGTCACAGACACTAGCATAGTTGTGTATTTATCAGGTAATCTTTCTTTCACCCATATATCATTCTGATATACATCAACTGCTTTCCTAACATAGTACCTTATATCGCATCTATCATGATAGTAGGATGTACGTTAAGGTAGCAATCATTGAAGTATACCTCCATGATAATATCAAAGTCAAAGGACATAAGTAGAAATATTAATTTCTTGGGACTCACACAGCAATGAAGCAGGAATCCATTCACTTGCTTCTCTTTTGCGGTTCTATAACACATGTGGTATGAATCACATGCTACGGTGTTTCTCTTATACTGTAAGAGCGTACGTCGTTTTGATACTTTCCATCAACACCGTACAGACTATTAGTCTAGATATTCCCAACATCTAAACCCAAATTCTTCCTTCTCTCATATCTCATATGACGTCAGTATTAAAGAATTTGTTGTCTGGTAACAGGTATCATGGGAGCGGGTCCCCATGATTCGATCCATGTTTTATATGTACATATATTGGATCTCATCTCGACACGCTACACAGTTGCCGAGGCGACGTAATTTGTATTTCTTCTCTACCATATCAGCATTCCTGCTGCCTTACTGGTGAATACAAGTGTCTCATCTTTGCATACTCCTCCTGAGTATCAAAGGCGGTAGCTCGTGTGAGAGAGCCTACCTCATCTGCCTGTACGACATACTAGACAT
>JANTPZ010114942.1:0-20211 GCA_025593235.1 Vachellia pachyceras
AACGTGCTCAAAAGAATGTAGCAAGAGCATTCGTATAGACTGATCTCAACTTGCTCAAAAAGAATGCAGCTTGAGCATTTGTGAAGTCATTGTGATCCCCTTTCCAAAAACTTTCTTGCACTTGTCTACCCAAATATCCAAATAGATGTACCCAAACAAGGTACACCATTGAAGTTTTTGAGTAAAGTCTCTGCCTACCTTCATACGTAAGTTCCACTTTAGTCATTACACTCCTTGTGAGAAGAATTCCTGCAGTAAGGATTGATTGACCAATGAGTACCACTACTCATAAACATCAACACAATCTTTAAGCAAGTGGATAGGCGTTTCATCTTGACCACACCCAAATGGACATGTTGTAGAATCTGCATAGCCCCATTTGGATTTGAGTTGTATTGTATGTGTTTTCCCATGTGCAAAGAATTCCTCCCATAAGTATGGGTTGACCAATGAGTACCACCGCTCAAGAGCATTAACACAATCTCTAAGCAAGTGGATAGGAGTTTCATCTTTACATCACCCAAATGGACATGTCGCAGAATCCGTAAAGCCCCATTCGGGTTTGAGTTGTGTTGTATGCATCTGTTCAACTTGTTGTCCCATTCATCCCAAAGAGTAACAATATCTTAAACCTTGATATCTCAATCAAATAAAGCTTTAAAGCCAAGGAACAAGTTAATTTGGAGTCTTTACTTCTGCTCATTTATTAAACCAGAAAAAATGTTCTCTCTCCATTACAAATCTTCACCCCTACATCCTGTTTGAATTTATCCCACACAACACATATCCCCCCACCATGAAAGAGATAAATTTCATTTCCTTTACACTTTTAGCTTTAAGGATATGGACCCAAAAAGCATATGCATTTGTAAAAGAATACATTTTAGTACAAACCAATTGACACCGTTAAAGAATATTTTGAAAAGTTTCATAAATTACATTTTTAATTAAAAAGGGTATTAGAATAAATTTTGTCTACTATTTTACTCCTCTTATACCAAATCCCTAATTTATCTTTAAATATTAAAATTAATTAATGATCTATTTAATATTTTTACTAAATTAAGTAATTTTTCATGTGAAAATATTAAAAACTATATAAAAAATTTGAATATTTTTTAACAAACATATGTTATGTATATTTACATATTTTTGAATTATAATATATTAATAAAAGCATCTCAAAAGTATATCATTTTATAATTCAATTGAATGGCCATACATATGTTGATGTGTGTGTGATTGCAAGAGTTTCAATAAATAAACGAGAATAAATATATAAATTTATTGATAAAATAAAAAATATAATTATAAAATTAATTAAATTTGCAATATATGGTAATCGATCTATAATATTGTGACAAAAGATGTGAAGATATATATATTAAAACTATTTTTAAATTTTGGATAAAAATATGTGATTACATGATTATCAAGTAATATACATGTTATGAATGGCTATTTTGGTCAAACTAATGGATTACAGTGTATCTAATACTTTAAAGTATTTTTTCATATGCATTCAGCACCTTGAAATATTGTGTGGTACATCTAGCTCATATTGTACCTGCATAGTACTAAATGTACCATAAAATACTTTAAGGTGTTGGATGCATTTTAATCTGACTGTAAATGTAAGTTGAATCTTAGAATAGAGGGGAGTAAGCTTTCAAAATAGAAGTCAGGTCTTTGTAATTAAGGTATTATAAAAGAGTGATCGGAGTATTTCACCTCTTGAATTTTAGAGTAATTAATTCATAACACGTAATTTTAAAGTAATTCTTTTAAATAATAAAATTAAATTGAAAATGACGACGACCACCACAACCCCCACCATAAATAAGGCACTGTTAAATAGTTACCCTTCTTTCCCAGCGAAACAGACATCAGCTAGGAGGTACTGGCCAAAGTCAGTCAAGTCGAAAGTGGAAGGAGAGATTAACGCAGTTCTGAATTCCAATGGCGGAAGACCCGCAAAAGCTGAAGAAGATAGCGGCGGCGGCGTACAACTACGAGAACGATCCGAGATGGGCCGATTACTGGTCGAATGTTCTCATCCCTTCCCATATGGCCTCCAACTCCGATGTTATCAATCACTACAAGCGCAAGTTCTACCAACGCTACATTGTCTCTGCTCTCTCATTACTTCTTTGGTTTTCGATGAAAGATTGATTGATTTTTGTTGTACATGTGCAATTTTTTATTCTCTGATAGTAATGAATTTACTCCAATTTTTATATGGTTCTTTGTTTCTTGATTGGTTTGTTTTTTCTTCGTGATTCTCAACGAGAGCCCTTGTATGATGGGACTCTAATTGGGCTGTTTTATTTGTGATTTATGTAGTGGTTATTTTTTCGATTGGGATTTTTGTTTCGGTTCTATGGTGTTTTAACGATTTTTGACCTTTGGAGTTCAAGTCTCCGACGTTCGAGATTCAACATGAATTGAACTTTTTTAAGTTTGCATAGTGTTTTTCATTTTCTTTCGTTTGTGTGACCTAAATCTCATAAATTGAAATTGCTTTTTGTGCTTGCAGGATTATCTCCGACATCATTGTTTCGTTGAATTATAACTTGATCTGTGGAGATGAACTCTTTGAATTGTTTTAATTTTGTTTTGTTTCAAAAACAAACTTCCGTTCCTTTATCCTTTTATCAGAATTATTGTGAATAAACTTGGGTTAAACCGGTGATGATTATTTTTATAGCCAACCTCTTAATCAATTTAACTTTCCTGCGTATTAAATTTTAGTAACTTAATTTGCCCAGGTGCCATATAATTAGATCAGTTTGTTCTTTGGGTTGATAATAATATGAGAAGTGATTGTTTTTAAGGGGTACTTTTGATCAATTTTGCTTCTGTTGATCCTGTAATCAGACTAGGCACCAATCTTCTGGTCCAGGATTAATGGTGGAGAATTTTAGTTCCGTAGTTGCTAATTTTTTTCATTGCATCCGATTTACTGTTTCTATAAAATATCTAATTAGAACCATCCAAGTGCATACCTCAAACAAAATTGCTTTACTTTTACTGAAAAGCACCTGATTCTTGGTATTAAACAGGATCCTGATCTCATAGTAGAACCAATGTCTACAAGCAGTTCATCCCAGTCAACACGGCCATCAGCTGCGTCATCATCACAATCACCTCCATCAAGAAATGACCAAGCTTATGCACGAAACTCAGGTGAATTTATCTTTGTCCACTTTTATCATAATCATAGAAGAATTTGAAAGGAAAGTGAAAAGGAAGTGATTCTGTGAAGCCTAGCTTAGCTTGATATTTTTCCCTTTTCTGGCCTTCCTTGGATGCCAGCATAACTTTTCTGTTTGTATTGAATGTATTAAAAACCTTGATGCTGCAGGAACAGGATCAACAACTAGAACTTCAGGAACATCAGCAACTGCAGGTTCCAATCCAACTCCTTTGCGTTGGGAGTGGCAGACAATTCATTTTTCTGTCAATGCTTGGGTAAAGTCTTTGGAGTTTGGACTTACACAGTTCACATTGAATTCATTCATGACAATTCATTATAATTTTCCATGCATATGAACATTCTACTGACCATGTTTAAATCAATGGTTTCTTCATTTACTTTGTTTCTGAATGCTTGGTTGAATGTTTATGTTTTTAACAGAATTTTGATTCAAGATGTTTATGTCAATTTATTGCAATATGGATTAGATATAGTTTTTTTTTTCAAATGTTCATATTTCCATTGTAAATCTTAAAAGGGGTAGAGGAAGATCGAAGAAAACACTCAATGAAGTTATTGAGTGATATCTTTTGGTTGATAATATATCCACAATTTAATTGTTGATAGATTACAATGATGCCATGCGATCTATTTAACCGACTCCATTGGGGAAAGGCTTTGTTGTTGTAGTTGTTGTTGTTTAGATTTCCATTGTGTTCCATTGTGGACAGAAAAAAGAATGCTATATTAGGATTGACATTAAAAAAAAATCAGTATAATTTTATTCTGTTAAATGATGGGAAAATTTCATGTTATTTATCATTTTTGGGGGGTCATACTTGTTAAAATAGTGATTTTATAATCTTCAAAACATTGGTTGAAATTAACTTCTAATGGACTCAACCTACCCATGTAGCCAAAATAGATAGTAGGAGACTAGGAGTCAGAAAGGAATAGAAAAGTGGGACTGATGGTCCAACTAAATAAATTATAAAAAAGCAGAACATTGCAAGAGCAAAAGAAGAGAGGAATCATGAAAAGGAGGGACCAGTCTAAATGTAGTTAACACGGATATGTATACATATATAGGAAAATCTGAGAAAGGAGAGATAAAGTAGAGTGTTGAATCTGGTTTGGTGGCAAGAGACAAACTCACAAAAGTTGACACTTGTATGCTCCTCTTTATAACCAACAGGGAAAAAATAGTTTTAATCCTTGCTGCCAAACTGTTTACTCATGGATTGTCAACCTTGATGCCTTTCTGTAATCTCTTCACTTAGGTGTTCGTTATTGCTATGCTTGCTGTCATGCCACTAGTACCTAGGAGTATTTCACAAAGAGCTTATCGACTTGCTTTTTTGGGCACTGTATGCTCTTCTCTATACTCCTTGTACTCGCAATATGGGGTAAGTTCTCTTTTCTGATCTACAGTTACATTATTTCATTGATGTTTTCATGTCTAACTGTTTTTACTACATTTTGTTGTGCTATTACAGAAACCAAGAGCATGGAATTTGCAGGCCTTGCAAATATACCTCCAGTCAATAGTTGGAACAAAGGATTTTATATACTTAATATACTCTATTTCCTTTGTTACTTCACATCTCTGCCTTAAATGTGAGTATTTTCTGGGCCATTGATTCTTGGATTTTTGTTTGTTTCTTGACATATTTTCTGTTGCCATCAATATTTTCATTATTCCATGTCACTTTGGTGTCTTGCCTTTTTAATTTTTGTTGCAGTTGCTTTGATCCCCATATTATGTCGGGCACTGGAGCATGTTGCCAAGTTCCTTAGACGTAATTTTAGTAGATCCACTCTGTACAGGTGAACTTCAATGTACTTTGATTATGTAAACGTTTGTTGTTTTGATCTCATCAACTAGCATGGCGCTGCTTTACTAATTAATTGTGTAGTTGAGTTGCGAGAACATGCTTTATTGTAGAGTTAGAGACTAGTGCCTTGTGGACTTCGCATATGATTGCAAATTTTTCTGCTTTTCACAAATTTAATTCAAATATAATTGCTTGGAAGTTACCGACAACTAATATCTGTTTATTTTTTATTTGGATAGGAAATATATGGAAGAAGTTTGTGTTTGGGTGGAATCAAATACAACTACCCTTAATATCCTGACGTCACATGCTGAGATTGGACTTGGCTTCCTTTTGATCATATCACTGCTATCGTCTGTTTCTTGATCTTTTCCTACCATTTTATCCTTAGTTTTCCCTTTTTACAGATTCCTTTGTATTGACTATTGAGGGAGGATAACGAATGCTTCATTTATTCTCTTATACTCTTGAACTATATGCAGGTGGCAGCGCAGCATACTACAAACTTTCATGTACTGGCAGGTTTGTTTCATTTCTTCTCGTTATGATTTCTTGTTCAAGTAGTTGTCATAGATATTCAATTGCCTTTTGTCTATGTGATGTGTGAATTTATCAAGGGAAAAGGATAACCTTTTTTGTGTCTAATAGATGACATCTCTGTAAGAAAACATCTTGATTGAAGAAGCATTGTATACATACAGTAATAGTTGGGGCATGTTTCGTCTATGTAATGTCTACTAAATCCTGGAAGCAGCCTCTCCACTTGCGGGGGTTAGGCTACGGACATCTATTCGTCCTCAAGCCCCATCTATTAGGAGCTTATGCACTAGATCGCTCTTATTATATCCTTGTAATCATTTCTACATCGTTTCTATCTCTTTTTTAATATTTTCATTAAGAGTATGGGCAGTGATTTTTTTTTTTTTGCATTTCATTTTTTTTATCTTCTTGCATTCTATTTTGCGGACCTAATGAGCCCTTAGTTTATTATGCGTTTCCCAGATTTTGTCATTATTTTCCAAATTTCTTTTGGAAGTAATGCAATGCATCTATGGGTAACAATTATAGTTACAACCAAATGAAGCTATAATAGTATGAGTTGTATAAGATCTGGCAAAATAATCTCTTGCTCTGCCTAAATTCTATTTTACAGGTTTTGAAGCTCATGTATCAAGCTCCTGTTACTGCTCCTTACCATCAAAGTGTTTGGGCTAAAATTGGGAGGACTGTGACCCCACTCATCCGCCGCTATGCTCCGGCATTGAATACTCCTTTATCGGCAGTCCAAAGATGGTGGTTCCGGTAGAAGACGCTTGGGAAGATAAACAAGCCATTTTAAAATGCTACTCTCTTTTTAATCTTCAAATAGAAAGGACTCCATGTCAATGACTGACTTTATAGCCAGGAGAAACTGAAGCTTTGATGGTGATCTATTGATGTTGATTTCATTTTGCTATGAGAACCTTAATAACAATATTTTGCTGTTTAAATGCTTTAAATTTCACATTGAAAGCAGACTAGCTATGTAATTGTCTCTTAATTTTGCCATGCTCCTTTGTGGTTTTACAACATACTACTTTTGGGGTTTTTTTTCCGGTAAAATTCAGGGCAAGACACCCATCATATCATTCTATTGAAACTTTTTTTTTTGGCCAACACATCATTATATTGAAACTACACATGGGAAAGTGCATCCTACATAGTCATTCTATAGGTGAAATCTAATGTACTACTTTTAATCTTTAATATAAGATTTGATAAATTTGGAGATATTAAGAAAATTAAATAAATTAATTATAATATATATTACATTGTCCATTTAAAATACTTATTCATAATATTATATATTAATTTATAAGTTAAGTAAATTAATTTTAAAAAAGATTAAATACTTCAAAACAATTTATTTAAACTTTGTAACTTCTTCAAATTAGTTAATTGAGCTTATATGAATGATGGGAAGTAATGTTTGGTTTTACACTGAATGTTTTTGGAAACTATAATTTTGATGGATTTTAATATAAAATTAAATTTAGAAAGCTAGGTTTTCTTAAGGGCGGGGGGAAATATGAAGAAGTGAAACTTCATTTGGAATTGGAGAAGAATGCTGTTCGAACTGTGCACACAGAGGTGTGTGACACTGTGCATATCATTCAAGATTTGAAATGATGAGAATCCATACAAAAAATGATGAATTTTAAGCTCTGATCAGCACATCTGGCACTCATCAATAAGAATGTCAAATGTATAACCTTCAATTCCTCTGTCTTCTAGGGGAAGAAATGGGAAAAAAAGGGAAGGAAAGAGTGAGAAAAGAAAGTGGAAAAAAAAAAGATACAACACACACTGTCCAGTACATCTGGAGCATTCACAATCTCATAGTAGATGCCTTCAAACCACTCAGCTCATAGCTTCAAAAAGATGCTTCAATTTCAGAATTCACCATGCTATATCTTGTGGATACAATATTCTATATAATCTCCTACCAGATGTTTGACACCACTTTCATCAAAGCCCTCTCGTGCCCTTAACGTAAGATTCACTTATACAGTATACTTACTGCAGAGGTATCCTTCCAATTGGACTTGAGCTGCGTCCTGTACTGCAAGTATAACCAAGCAAAACCGTAATTGTTCAGACCATAAAAAAACATTGAAAAAGAGAACAAAAAATAAAATTCTGAATAGACAAAATAAACCATCAATCTAATAAATGTTCTCTAACCCTGAAAAGAAACTAATAACTGCTTGGTAAAAGCCAAAAAAAGATAAGGTGGTGGACTTGTCAGACAACCAGGCGACCATCCCACACAGCTGAACTGCACAGGAACGATCCTCTGCGGCCTGGCTGAACCATCATCGGAACAACGAAGCCAACAATCACGCTCTGATCACCTGGTCATGTTTCATCAACCATGTCGTGGTCCTTGTCTCCTTGATACTCAAGGATTCAGTGGTACGAGCCTATAGAACAGATCTTGTTCAAGTAAGGTCGTGCAATAAGGACTATGTTCTGGCTTTATATAATTCTGTTTTTGTTGCTTTATAGTCGATGTGGGACTTTCTGGTCCATTAGTTTCTGCTTGTTCGGCCCATTAGTAAACATATGGGTCCGTTGAAGCCATTTTCAACTGGTATTCTCTTCGTGTTTCACCCCAGCAAGCATTTCAAAACAACTTCTATTAAATTGACATGTGGAAATCCCAGTGAAAGAGCTAATACCAATTACCAAATGCACTTCTGAACACTTTTCATTTGAGTCGGGTTTGGTTTGAAGTTTTTTTCGGTGTGAAGGTGATGTGGCATTATAATTCCACCTAACACTGATGTGGCCCTAATACTATGTGAATTTCGAGGACGTATAGAGTTAATGATTTTGAAATTATAAGAACTCAAGTGATAGTCTAAATAGGTGAAATTATAAGATTTAAAAATAACTAATTTTTGGTATATACATATGTGCACATAATAAGATTTTCTTTTTGTTGGGGGAAGGGGGTTTGTTTGACCAGGTCACAGATAGCACGGATTGCATTGATGCTATCAATCTAGTCTCGAGGGTTGAATAGTAGTCACCCTTTCAAGGATGTCATTGGTGAGGCCCGTCTGATATTCTCTCAGGATTGGGATGTTGTGTTAAAGCATGTTTCAAGGAACGAGAATGCGCTAGCTGATAGATTAGTAAAAACAGCCCATAGTTTGGGTGGAAATTTTTGTTTTCATGACCGTCCCCTTTTGATGTACGGGGAGTGATGAGGGAGGAAGATCTTATGATTCCCCACCCTCCTGTGTAATGTGTTGACTTTCTGCTCAAGTGTTATCCAGTTTTAATTCAAAAAAGAAGAGAACTTCTTAGAGCAGGTAAGTTGGACAGAGTCATGCTTCATCACAACAAATACTAATACAAGCATAAGACGTAATTGTTGTTAGCCAGTTTCCAGAGAGACGAGGTACAGCAATCACCAAGAACCGGAAAAGCCAGCCAGATAACGCAAACCAGATGAAGAAAACTGTCTGAAAAAATGAGTTTGCTCATCAACAATGGAATAAGGTTATGTAATCAAAAGGAAAATGAACAATTATATGAAGTTATATCTGTACACACAAGATATCATATTCAGGTAATTCTTCTACCAGTGGAAATGAATCAACAGTTATATATTTCCTTCCCGAAAAAGAATCTAAAATGACTATATTTGATCCCAACAGTACCTCGACACTTACAATAAGAGAATATATATATATATATATGTTTAGTTAAAATAACAAGTCATGTGTCTGAATGATTTTTCCTAGCTTTCATAGTGTCGTATGATACTATCTGTGGGAAACATCTGGCACATAACCTATCATTTTCTTGTGAGAGCTATTCGCATTAGGCACATAAGCTATCTGAGTATTTAATTGATCAGATTATCATAACCTTAACATGAGGAAGAGAACTTAATTTACAAACTGGAAAGATAAGGGAAACAATGCATCAAAAACTCGATATTGAACTATTTAAGTAAAACAGCAATTGTAAATGCATCAAATGAGGGGAGAATAAATGGGGGAACCAGAACACAGGATAGTGACAGATCTGGAGGCAGATGGATTTTAGAAAGAAAAGCCACAGATCAGATTGCAATGGATCTAAAGAGAGAAACCAAAATTTTGTCTTCTGGTAATACAAATGGCAAAAACACAACAACCATGCTTTTTTTTTTTTCTGGAAGAAGTACACTTTCTGATGCCAATACGAAAATTCATCAACCTGAATGTTCGCTAACTGAGAAAACAAACAAGGTAAACAGCTTGATAAACCGAATGACACTTTCTGTAACCCTGTCTTTAAGCCATAAGTAATGTCAGAGGTGAAATACGAAGTAAATATCAGAGAAGCTCAAGTAGGTTGGATTAGAAATTAAAGATGAAATGTCCTCAACCACAACCTCCGTCTCCGTCCCTCCCTCCATATGTGGAAGCAATTTTGAAGCACCCTTTCGGCTCTAGCTAGCCACGGCACTGGTCTATGAGGCCGGTCATCGCCGTTGATCTCCGTCGCTCTTCGGAGGCTGTGAAGCACCAGAATATTGCAAATAGAACAGGAAGGCCAACAGAAAACAGAATATTTCACGCGCTGGTCCATTCCTTTCAATATATCGAGAAAAGGGCAAATCCCTTTCTCGCGTCAGAGCAAGTTCAAGGCAGAAAAAAAAATTAGGGGGACTTGTCAGACAACCAGGCGACCATCCCCACACAGTCAAACTGCATGAGAACGATCCTCTGCGGCCGGGCTGAACCATCAACGGGACAGCATACCAATAATCACGCTCTGGTCACCTGGTCATGTGTCATCAACCAAGCCGTGGTTCTTGTCTCCTTGATACTCAAGGATTCAGTGGTACGAGCCTATAGAACAGATCCTGTTCAAGTAAGGTCGTGGCAATTAGCTCTTTTCTAGGGCTTTTATACTTTTGTTTTGGTTTTGTTAAAGTCGATGTGGGACTTTCTGGTCCATTAGTTCTTGTTCGGCCCAGCAGTGAATCCGGGTCCGTTAAAAGCCATTTTCAACTGGTATTGTCCACGTGTTTCACCCCAGCAAACATTTTAAAACAACTTTTATTAAATTGACATGTGGAAATCCCAGTGAAATGACTACTGCCAATTATCAAATGCACTTCTGAACGCTTTTAATTTGAGTCGGGTTTGGTTTCATGGTGGGTGGGTTTGGGTGTGAAGGTGATGTGGCATTTTGATCCCACCTAACACTGTGTAGCTCTAGTATTTTATGAATTTCGAGGAATAAAAACACTATAAGAACTCAAGTGACAAATAGGTGAAATTATAAGATTTATCTAGCAAATTTTCGGTAAATACATATATGAGCACAGAAAAATATTTTCTTTTTGTTGGGGGAAGGAGGTTTGAAGAGAACTTGTTAGAGCAGGTAAAAGAACTTATTTGTTCTTTACCAAAAAAAAAAAGAACTTATTTGTTAGCCAGTGTTCCAATGAGAAGAGGTGCAGGAAATGGAAGAACCCAAGTTGCAAACACCAAGAACCGGAAAAGCCAGCCAGATAACGAAAACTGTCTGAAAAAAAAATAAGTTTGCACATCAACAATGGAACACGGATGTGTAATCAAAAGGAAGATGAACAAAATTATGCAAGTTTATATCCAAACACACAAGAAGATATCATACTCAGGTAATTCATCTACAAATGGAAGTGGATCAACGGTTATATATTTCCTTCCTGATAAAAGAATCTAATGCAGGAAATCATATATTTAGTACCGAATAGTACATTTATACTTTCAATAAAATGATACATATGTTTAGCAAAAAGGGGAAGAAAAGAATGAATTGGCGAAAAGGATAAGCCATCACATTTGTGTCTGAATGATTTTTCCTAGCTCTCACTGTGTTCTTTGGAAACCTATGGAGGTTATGTACAAAGGATTGTTACGCACAAATAAATAAGCAATGTTCCCTTGCTTCCTCTTCCAAGTTCTCCAACTTTTCATTTTTTATAACAAGAATAAAATAATTAAATTTTTTCCAGAAAGAATATGTGGGTGCAGTGCAGAGTAGTACAGAATTAAATTTCTTTTTTGGAGGGTACAGGTAAAACAGGTGAATAAAGTTGAGACAGGCAGCATGAATTGTCACCATAAATACTAATACAATGATCCATGTATAAAGATTTTCGTTTTTGAAAATTATTTTCATGCCCATCTTAATGCATAAAAATTAAGAATAGGTCGCCTCATATGGCACTAACACCATCATTGAAATTAATTAGAATGAAAATTATAAACATTTGAGGGCAATATATTATTCTTCCCATATATGTACTCTGTACAAACAAAGTTGCATCAATGCAACGACAAATAAAATATTCTCCTCATCAATATTTATTTTCCTTTTTGGTTGACACTTCCTCTATCATCTATTCATAGTATTAAGAAAGATGTACAAGCCCATACAGCTCTGAAAAAATCCTCCAAGCACTCAAAGCATTGTGTAAAGAACAAAACTACACCTACCATAACAAAATAGCACTACAATACAAACAATCAGAGAGGCACTGAATTCTACTTGCTGTATGTTTCCACTGTGAAGACCAGAATCACAAATGCTGATTAAGCATCTTTTTTATTTCATTTCTCCTCAAAGTCAACGTCAATAATATTAGGGTCTGATTTAGAAGAGGAGCTTCTTCTTCCTTCCTTTGAAAAGGAATCACCTTTGGGTTGCCACACTATGTTGCCACAGCTCGTACATCGAATTATTTGGTTCTTGTAACCGGCAAATTGCATTTTGCAAGCTGGACAAGTGCCCTGCACAATTGGACATGTAGCAAATCAAAAGACTTCAAGAGTGGATTAAAGAACAAAACAAGTAATCATCGGCTGTATTTGTTTGGAGCAAAATACTTTTACAGTTTAACTTCAACAGAAATACCCTTGTTACACAAGAGACTAAAAACTCTGTTAAGTCACATGAAAGCTAGTTTCTTACTGTTGTGCTCTTCATCCTAGTTTCTTAGATCCCTTTCATCTCTTATAAGGAAATTTCCATGCATTAGAAAAGAAAAATAAAAATTTTGGGCAAACAAAGAGAACAAAACCAAAATTGAAATGGATTATTTGTCAATGGCTCTTGGCTCTCCTAAGCAAAGATATTCAGAATGCTAGGGATAAACTTTCTCAAATACCTTGATGGTTAGGTTGTTAGCCAGTGTACCAATGAGAAGAGGTCCAGCAAATGGAAGAACCCAAGTTGCAATCACCAAGAGCCGGAAAAGCCAGCCGGATAATGCAAACCAGATGAAGAAAATTGTCTGAAAAAAAAATTTGCACATAAACAATAGAACAAAGTTGTATTATCAAAAGCAAAATGAAAAAAAAAGAAAAAATATATGAAATTTATTATATCCGTACACACAAGATATCATATTCAAGTAATTCTTCTATTGAAGAAATAAATCAACAGTTTATACATGGACCATATTTACATCATGCTCTTTATATCCATTCTGTCAAGTTCTTCAATCACACAAAACACATCCTAGTTTTTTCAAATGGATTTATAATTAACTGATAATATTTAAAAAATAAGACACATGGGCCAGATGTGATTGAAAAACTTATAATGGATAGAGAAGTTAACCTAATTAATTTCTGTGATATATTTCCTTCCCAATATTAGAATCTAATGCAGAAAAGTGCCATAAATCAGAAGAGAATTCTACAAGAAAAATTTTATAAATGAACAATACTATGGAAATTTTCAGAGAACGTATTCTTATATTTGAATAGTAAGATACACCCAAATATATATATACAGGGGGAAAATACAAGAGAAAAACCAATAAATTCTACCCTATCTTAGAGAATACTTGCAATAAAAGATATATTCCAACAAAAACAAGAGGATAAAATGAAAGCAAAAGGAATTGAAAATGTAACAAAGTTGCTTGATCCCTGCTTTTATCAAGCAGAAACCACACTAAATGGCAGCCACCAAAGACCCGATCCCATATAACACCAAGATCATTGAAGCCTTGAAGATAAATGTCTTGTGATCTAAAGTAAACACCAAACCACAGCAAAACGTGGAGAGTTTAGCATGACAGAATTTGTGGAATTCTGGGCAGGTTAGGTAGCACCGAATACAATTGTTTTCCTCTTAAGCAAATTTGGGCTGTTTTGCATGACCGAATAGCTGAAGGGTCAAACAAACTCATTTTACTCCAAGAATTTTTACTAGCAAGTGATTAACACGTGGAGATTCCCAATTTATGAATTTAGGAATCTTTTACAACAATCTGGGCATAGAACAATTAAATTAAGAGCTAGAAACTGATGGGAAAAGCAGGCGCTGTCTTGACCCATTTTCATCACAGCAGCCCAAGCAGAGGTTTAGTACACTGACCCTCTTCCACTAACAGCCAAAATGATAAGTGGGGCAGCACTCAAAACCAGGTGGCAAGATTGCGATGCTAAACTTCAATGGATGATTTTCTCCTCAAATGTTCCCCTGGTTCTGGCATATTTGATGGCAGGTTTTGGTAGGAATGTTTTGGGTAACTTTAGGGATGTTTAAGAAGAAAACAAATGGGTATAAGAAGGCTACTTTAAACACTGTGTCAATATCAACCTCAGGATAATGCAGACAATTTGGCATGTGATTTATGCAAAAAACTTAAGCTAAGATTTAGTTCATAACTGTTGATAACTTGATATTGATGTAAGTTTTTGTGAAATTTTTTAATTTTGGATGAGAATGTACACGAGTAGATGCTTTAGTCATGATAAGTCATGGTTAAACAATTCCTACGTTCAGTAGCATTGTATTATAGACTCGTCTGGAACCTAGTGAAACTTATTTAGAACTTGTTTGGTTTCTCTTCCTAAAACTTAAGTTTTGTTTCAAAACCTAGGTTTTGTCCAAGTACTCACATTTTTCAAGAAAGCCATTTTGGATACAAAACCTCGGTTTGAAACTTAGGTTTTGAAAAGGCTATTTTCTTGTCAAATCACACACTCTCTCCTAATAAAGTTTCTCTTTTCTACTTTTCCTTTCTTTCTCGTTCCTACCTACTTTTTACCTCGAACTCTGTAAAAACCAATAACTTCTCAAACACAATCTTTTAAAACATAGGTTTTGAAACCTAGGTTTTTCCTCGGAATCCGTAAAAGCTATTCTCCAAAACCTAAGTTTTGCCTCGGAATCCGTAAAAGATATTATCAAAAGGACTTCCAAACGAACCCTTAAAAATAAATGAGTATGAATTAACATATCTTACCGCAACAAGGACCTTTGCTTAAAGAATTAGCTATGCTTGAGGAGTACCTAGGCAGAAGGTGTATAAATTATTTAAATGTGACCTGGGTAACTGAAAATGTGAAATGGCACCAAGCTCATAGTAACACAAGGGCAAAGGACTGAACTTTGAATTGGGCCTACAAACTAAGACATCAAAGTACCAAAGATAGAAAAGACAATATGAAATGCAGGTTCCGGAAGAATTTCACAAGGCAAGCAGTCACATTTGTGTCTCAACGAATTTTCCTAGCTCTGATTCTATCTGTGGGAAACACCTGGCGCATAATCTACCATTGTCTTGTGTGAGCCATTCGCATTAAGCACATAACCTATCTGAGCATATCATTGATCCGAATATTGCATTTACATAAGGAAGAGGACTGAACATACATACTGGAAGAATGAGGGAGACAGAGAATAAGTGGCGTGCAAATCATTGCTCCCAAAAAAAATGAAGACAGCAGCAAAAGTGAAAACACGTGTGACAGATAAAGGACATTAATGCACAACGGCTAGAAGAGCAATAAAGACCCAAATCTGGTGAACTCACATCAACAACTTCTTATTGAATTATTTAAGTAAAATAGCAATTGTAATTGCAACAAATCAGGGGAGAACAAATGAGGGAACTTGAACACAGGATAGTGACAGATCTGGAGACAAAAAAGGTTACTGGATTTAGAAAGAAAAGCTACAGATAAGATTGCGCCAGATCTGAAGAGAATGGCAAAATTTGTCTCTTGGTACTAATAAATGGGAAACGCAACAATCATGTTTTTTGGAAGACATACACCATTTGATGCCAAAACAAATTTCATTCTTCTATTCCACCTACAAGAAACATCCCAACCAACAAAAGATTAAACTAGCCCTAAACAGAATGAAATCTTATAAAGTCTTCCCTGTTCTTTCAGCTGCTGAAGAAAGGCACTTACAGCAAAAAAATATTAACACCTATGGTCCTTAATAAAAAAAGCCAATTGACTGTTCATAGAGAGATTAAGAAAGCTAAGTAACTAATATAGTTATTATTTTTCTTCAAAATAATTTATTTGACTTGTAAAGTGATATATGATATAACAACATATAAGTATTTTAGAATATATGTTATAATTAAGTAATTGATTTAGCTTTCTTAATCTCTCCAAAAAATCAACTAGCTCTTATATTAAGAAGCGGATGTAATATTTTGCAAGGTATGCCATGCATATTCTATTATTTTTCACTTGCTATCACGCAATAAGATGGTAGCACCATAATAAGATTAGTTTCATGCAGTACTCAACAATAAGAAGCATATGGCATTTCAACGATACCAGAAGAAGAACATTACAGTTAACCTTTCTAACAACCATAATTATAAACGATGTAACTAGAAGATAGAGGTGGAATAGTTTCAAATTATCAAGAGCTACTACTATAAAAGAGCACACTATGAAAACCCATAAACATAAGACTACACTTGATAACAAGCAATGCTGGAGTTATGACGGAGAGGCACTACTGATATGACAAGAGTGATGAAAAATGATCAAATAATAATATAAAGCATACTTACTGCAGAGCTCCTTCCAATTGGACTATCCAGAAAGTTGTTGAGCTGCATCCTGTACTGCAAACATAACCATACAAAACCATAATTGTTCAGACCATGAAATACATTGAAATAGAGAAAAATAAAAATCTTAAGAGACTAAAAATTCATCAATCTGAATGTTCTCTAACCCAGAAAAGAAAGTAAACAGCTTGATCAACCCGATTACTTTATATAAATACTATCTTTAAGCCATATGTAATGGCAGAGATGAAATGGCAGAGATGAAATGCGACTTAAACATTCTGATCTTGTAAAGAAATAATGGAAGGATAACCCTTTTATATCTATCGCTTCTAAAGATCTATGCCACTTTGCCTAACTCTCAGAGAAGCATGGACTACTAGGCCCACAACTAATTCTAGACTCTTCCGTTTAGCCAACTGGAAGTTAAATGCAAGACACCACGAAAGAAAAATCAACGGATACCATAACCTGACGATGAAAAATGACTTGTTAAAACGTTGGTGTGGTTTAAGAAACAACAGGTAAATGGCTGTTTGCTTAGGAGGTCGTATCCAATTCAAAAGGGCAACCCACCCTCGGCCAGTTTCTGCTGAAATCCATGGTGAAAACACGCCATCGCATTCCAATCTCAAATTCACGATCAATCTCACGCGCCCGATCAACAGCAGACCTCCTAACTTCACTTAGCCGCCGCGATACCTCGTAGCGGCGGTCTAGTCGCTCAGCAGTCTTCTTCGCTTCAAAAAGTATCTGCTCGAAACCATCATTGGCACTGCGCCAAGCCCCCTTCCATGCCTCACCAGAAGTCATGCGCTGAGCAAAATTATCAAAGTCGCTCCGACGGAAGGCTTGGACGGAAACCGTGTGCCGAACCGACACCGAGCACCGATGACGTTTTAATGGGAGAATAGGTTGCCATGGAAGCGTAGTGGTGGCCATGGAAGCACCTTCAGCAGAAAGCTTGGTAGTGGTGGAAGATTGAAACGAAATCCCTGAGTAGGTTCACGAGCAAAGAAGCAAACCAGGACGCCTATCGGCGTAGCCCTGGAAAGTGATTTGTTTTGACGCAGATAACTCAGGTTTTTTTTTTTGGTGAAATGATAACTCCGGCTTTGTCTAGAAATCAAAGTGATGAATCCAAGGCGTAGAAAGTGCCACGTCGTTTCATTGTGGGGGACGAGCATAGGTTGGCGCGTTTTGCTTCAAAACGACATCTGACACGATATTTTAAGTGATTAATAACTGCAAAGTGCTTGGTGAGTGCTTGTTTGGTTATCTTTAAAAAACAGGTTTCTAAGATTATCCTGAAAGTAATATTGTTTTGAAAGGTTTAAATAAAATAATTTTATTATTTACCTTTAAAAAACTAACGTTACAAGTGAAAAAATTGAAACGGTAATGCTCCATTCTAAAATTTTTGGAGTAAATTTGCACCTCAATCCTTGTATATATGCATGTATATATTTGGTTATATATATTGGTTGCTAAAATTTATATATGGATTAAGGTGTAAATTTCCCCCTGAAACTTTCATTCAATAGCAATGTTGTTTCGGAAGTTATTTTAGAATGATGTTGCCTAGAAATTTTAAAATATGGCAATATTACCCTTTTAGATTAAAAAATTCCAATTAACTATTAACATTTTTAATGTTAACGGGTAAATTGTTTCATTGTGAAACTTCGAAGACAAGATTGCTTCTAAAAAATACTTTAAGATTTACATTGTCTCTGAGGGAAAATTTTCAAAGTAATTGCATCTTAACCCTTCATGAACATACACATCTCAAAAGCTTTCTTCAAGAGCAATAGTAGACCTAATTTTTTTTATGAGCACTATTGCCTTATTTTATTAAAAAATTGACATTGACTATTAATATTTTAGCCAATAAGAGGCTATATTATTCTATTTAAAAAACTTTATTCTAGATAACATTACTTTCAAAAAAAAAACTTCCAAAACAACATTACCTTTAAGAAAAGTCTTTCAAAATAAATTTACATTGTAATCACAAGAAGGCTTAATTATTTTAATTGTTACAAGATATTTTCACATTCTTATTTTATATCACAAGATAGCTTAAAATAAATCAAATCAAATATCATGTGTAACAAAAATACTTTTTGAGAAAATCATTGCAAAGTTTTAAAATTTCCACCTAATGAGTGGGCAGTAGACTGTAATGAGACTGATATTCTTTCTTCTGAGATACGATGATTTCCCGAAACAACTTTTCTCAATGTAGTGAAGACGCCTGTCCCTTAACAACAAACGACACGTAGTTTTAGATCAATCGGGGACACAGGTTTTGTTTCAACTGTGAGATGGCCTCTCCTTTTTAGATTTCTCCGGTCATCTCACGATATATCATCTTCTTTCACACACATCAACGGACTCAGATTAATTTGGATCGTTAATTGCAAGCAAGCTAGTGATCGAAATTAAAAGGGTGGGAAAGCTGATCGAGCTGAGTAACACCAGTAAAGGCTTAGGTGTCGTGGCCCCTTGGTCGAGAGGGTACTGTGTGAGGCTGGTTTCACGAGATGGCCTCCTTTCTCTCAAACGTATCCCCACCCACCAAGACCTTTCCTTGTGGATCCCTCCATGGTGGGTGAATCTTGACCGTTCACTTGATCCAACAGGAGCTCCAAAGAATGCCGCATCAGACCATGCATGTTTTTTAGAGTCAAAGAGAGGAGAATATTCTACATGTACTCTGTGATTGTGAGACAGCAATAGGAACTTATGGATAAATATATTGTTCAGCCTAAACAATCTTGTCAGTATTTTCTGTTCTAATTTGCAGGTATGGCTTAGGGGGAATATTTCCTATGAGCCAGGAATTGAAAACATCAATAATAGATGGCCGTGGTTAACCGTATTCAGCATTGTGTGTTGGCTTTTATGAAAGAACAGATGCAAGGGATGATACTAACCAAAGCTTTCACTCCAAAAATCATGCACGTACGCACGCACGCATGCTTGTTGAATCTAATGAACAAGGCGGCAAATTCAACCACCAGATTTCCCATTGAAAGGAGGGGACTACATACACAAATGGGTACCACCACCAGAAGGCTTTCATGTGTAGGTGAAGATGCATCAGTAAACTACAAAGGCAACAAGCAGCGTGTGAGGGACTGATCAGGGGGTAATGAATGAGGGGAGTGGATTTTTGGCAAACAGATGCAAGGGATGATACCAGAGCTTTCACTCCAGAAATCATGCATGCACGCATGCTTTTTGAATATAATGAACAAGGCAAAATTCAACCACCATATTTCCCATTGAAAGGAGGATACTACATACACAATGGGTACCACCACCAGAAGGCTTTCATGTGTAGGTGCAGATGCATCAGTAAACTACAAAGGCAACAAGCAGCGTGTGAGGGACTGATCAGGGGGTAATGAGGGGAGTGGATTTTAGGCTAACAGATGCAAGGGATGATACCAGAGCTTTCACTCCAGAAATCATGCATGCACGCATGCTTTTTGAATCTAATGAACAAAGCAAATTCAACCACCAGATTTCCCATTGAAAGGAGGGGACTACATACACAAATGGGTACCACCACCAGAAGGCTTCATGTGTAGATGCAGATGGATCATCAAACTACAAAGGCAAGCAGCATGGTGAGGGACTGATCAGGGGGTAGTGAAGGAAGTGGATTTTAGGTTTTCAGCTCAGTCTCTTGACGGGGTCATCGACGATGCGAATTAGCAACATGGATTTAGGAAGATTCTTGCCTACACAAACTCCTTAAGAAGTGTTACATTTACTTAAGAGAGATGGCGGGACAC